>CAUYQU010027618.1:0-85404 GCA_963574635.1 Cheracebus regulus | reverse complement strand
ACCTTGGCCTCCCAAAGTGGTGGGATTACCAGTGTGAGCCACCGTACCTCTCTGCTATTTTAAATGAAATTGCTGTTAATTTCTTTTTTGGATTGTTTGTTGTTAGTATATGGAAATACTACAGATTTTTTTTTTTTTTTTGAAATGGAGGCTCTTTCACCCAGGCTAGAGTGTAGTGATGCAATCTCAGCTCACTGTAACCTCTGCCTCTTGGGTTCAAGCCAGTCTCCTAGCTCAGCCTTCTGTGTACCTGGAATTATAGGCACGGGCCACCACAGCTGGCTAAGTTTTGTATTTTTAGTAGAGACATGGTTTCACCATGTTGCCCAGACTGGTGTCAAACTCCAAACCTCAAGTGATATGCCTGCCTTGGCCTCCCAAAGTGATGGGATTACAGGCGTGAAACCATACTGGCCTCAATTTTTTTTTTTTTATTGTGGTAAACTATATGTATTATAAAATTTGTCATTTCAACTATTTCTAAGGCCACAGTTTGACATTAATTGTTTTCACAGTGTTCATAACCATTACTACTATGTATTTGCACAATTTTTTCATTACCCCAAACAGGTACCCTCTGCCAATTAAGCAATAACTCTTTAATTCCCCCATCCCCAGTAGTAGTAACTTCTAATCTACTTTCTATCTCTATGATTTTTGCCTGTTCTAGAAATTTATGTAAGTGGAATATTACAGTATTTGTCCTTTTGTGTCTGATTTCCTTTCACTTAGCATGATGTTTTCAAGGTTCATTCATGTGTATATCAGAACTTCATTCCTTTATATGGCTGAACAATATTGGAACAACATATAACAGTATTATATGGTTGAATCTTGAAAACATCATGTTCATTGTATGTGTATATAATGAACAAAATATGGTTTATACATGTAATTAGACATTCTTTCTTTTGCATTTCATCTAGCACCGTTTGTTGAAAATATTGCTTTCTCCATTGGATTGCCTGTGCTCCTTTGTCAAAGATCTGCTGACTGTATTTGTGTTGAGTCTATTACCATTGAGTATTCATCCTGTTACCTGTGGGTTTTGTAAATGTCCTTTATCAGGTTGAGGAACTTGCCCTCTATTTCTAGTCTTCTCATGGATATGATATGTGGGTGAAGGTAGGCGGGCAGTTTAAAATGCACAGTGTTATCTTACCACAAAGCAGCTGCCTCTTTTACCAAGCCTTTCCCTGGTTGTTGTGAGTTTTTGAATAGTTGCAGAGTTGTGGAAAAGTTGATTCTGATACTTTTTGCCAGCTCATTAGTTGTTTCTGTGGAGGGAAAGAGTCCTAGATTTCCCAGTTCTGCCATTTTCAGTGCTAACACTCTCCAGATATGTGTTTTGCACATATTTTCTTCCAGTCTGTGGCATGCCTTTTCATTCTTCTAATGATATGTTTAGCAGAACAGAAGTTTTTAATCTTAATGAAGTCCAACTTAACAGTTTTTCTTTCATGGACAGTCCTTTTGGTGTTACATCTGAAACCTGATTGCCAAACTGAAGGTCACCTAGATTTTCTAGGTTATCTTCTAGAAGTTTTATACATTTGCAGTTTACATTTAGGTATATGATCCATTTTGAGTTAGTTTTTGTGAAACTTGTAAGGTCTGTGTCCAGATTCTTTCTTTTGCATTTCATCTAGTACCATTTGTTGAAAATATTGCTTTCTCCATTGGATTGCCTGTGCTCCTTTGTCAAAGATCTGCTGACTGTATTTGTGTTGAGTCTATTTTTTGTTTATTTATATTAGAGATGGGGTTTGACTTTGTCATCCAGGCTGCAATACAGTGATGCAGTCATGGCTCACTACAGCCTCAAACTCCTGGATCAAGTAATCCTCCCATCTCAGTCTCCCAAGTAGTTGGGACTATAGGCGCATGCCACCATGCCCAGCTAATTTTTAATTTTTTTTTTTTTTTAGATGCAGTCTCACTCTGTCACCCAGGCTGGAGTGCAGTGGCACAATCTCGGCTCACTGCAACCTCCACGACCCGGGTTCAAGCAATCCTCCTAGTCTCGGCCTCCCAAGTTGAGAGAACTACAGGTGTACGCCACCATGCCCGGCTAACTTTTGTATTTTTAGTAGAGATGGGGTTTCACCATATTGATCAGGCTGGTCTGGAACTCCTGACCTCAGATGATCCACCCGCCTCAGCCTTCCAAAGTGCTGGAATTACAGGCGTGAGCAACTACGGCTGTCCTAATTTTTAAATTTTTTTGTAGGGACAGGGCCTTGCTATGTTGACTAGGCTGGCTCTTGAGTGTGTTTTTGTGCTTTATTCTGTTCCTTTGATGTCTGTGTCTATTTTTCACCAATACCATATTGTCTCAATTACTGTAGCTTTATATTAAAGAGGTGTAGTAGTATCAGTCCTCTGACTTTGTCCTTCTTCAGTATTGGATTGGTGTTCTGGGCCTTTCAGTATAATCTTTGACTTTAGTTTGTCAATATTCACAGAATAGCTTCTAAGGATTTGGATTGGGATTACATTGAATCTGCAGATCAAGTTGAGAAGAATTGACATCTTAACAATACTGAGTCTTGCAATCCACGAACACAAAATCGCTCTTCATTTATTTAGATCATCTTTGATTTCTTTCAACAGCATTAAATAATTTTTCACATACAGATCCTGCAAATATTTTTTTAGATTTATACCTTAGTACTATTTTTGGAGTGTTAATATAAATTGTATTGTGTTTTCAGTTTCAGATTCTAGCTGTTCTTTGCTGGTATACAGGAAAGTAATTGACTTTTGTATGTTAACTTTGCATCCTGTGACCTTGCTTTAATTATTAGTTCCAGTTTTTTTTTTCCCTGTTTCTTTTTCTTTTTTTGTAGATTCTTTGGGATTTTCTATGTAGATAGTCATGTCATCTGTGAACAAAAAAGTTTTGTTTATTTCTTCCCAATTTGTATATCTTTCCTTTTCTTATTATATTTCTTATGACTTCAGTACCGTGTTGAATATGACTGATGAGGGGAGCATCCTTTTGATCTTAAGGAGAAAGTGTGAAGTTTCTTACTGTTAAGTATCGATAATGTTAGGTTTTTTGTAGATGTTCTTTATCAAGTTGAGGAAGTTCCTCTTTATGCCTAGATTGCTGAGGGGCTGGCTTTTTGGGTTTTTGTTTGTTTGTTTTTAAATCAGTAATGGAGATTGGGTTTCAAAAAATGCTTTTCTGTATCCACTGATAAGACCATGTGATTTTTCTACTTTTCTACTTGGTGGTGGTAGTGTATTACATGGCTTGATTTTGAAATGCTGAAGCAGCCTTTCATACCTGGTGTATAGTTGTTTTCATATATTGGTGGATTTGATCCCCTTAATATTTGTTGTGGATTTTTGCATCTATATTCATGAGCAGTATTGGTCTGTAGTTTGCCTTTTGAAAAATATATTTAGCTTATTTTAGTCTTAGGATGACACTGACCTCACAGAATGAGTTAGGAAATATTCCGTCTGCTCCTGTTGTCTGGAAGAGATTGTAGATAATTGGTATAATTTCTTAAATGTTTGCTAGAATTCACCAGTGAAACCATGTGAGAATGGAGGGGTTTTTTTTGGAATATTAATAATTATTGACCCAGTTTCATAGATAACAGGCCTATTCAGTTTATTATTTCTTGTGTAAATTTTGATAATTTGTATATTTAAAGGAATTGATCCATTTCATCTAAGTTGTCAAATTTTTAGGCATAGATTTATTTATAATAATCTGTTATTTTCCTTTTAATGTTCATGTGATTTGGTAGCAATGACCATTAAAATCTGATGTGAATAATTTGTGGGGTTTTTTTTCTTGGTTAACTTGGCTAGAGGTTTATCAGCTTTATTGATTTCAGAGAAGCAGCTTTTGTTTTTACTGTTGATTATTTTCAATTCATTGATTTCTATTGTACTTTAAATTTTTTTTTCTTCTTGTTTTAGGCTTAAGTTGCCCTTCTTTTCTTTCCTAAGGTAAAGCTTAGATTATTGATTTTAGGTCTGTTTTCTAATATATGCACTTGATACTATAAACTTTTCTCTAAGTGCTGCTTTTACAGTATTGCACAAATTTTGACTTGTATTTTTATTTAGTTCAAAATATTTTAAAATTTATCTTGAGACTACTTTGACTCGTGTTATTTAGAAGTTTGTTGTTTATTCTCTAAATATTTTGAGATTTTCCAGCTCTCTTTTTGCTACTGATTTCTAGTTTAATTCCATTGTGGTATGATAGCATACTTAGTATGATAGCTACAAATTTATTAAGGTATATGTTATGCCCCAGATGTGTTCTGTCTTGGTGATTGTCCCATGTAAGCTTGAGAAGAATGTGAATTCTGCTGTTACTGAAGTATTATATAAATGTCAAGTAGATCCAGTTGATTGATGGTATTGTTCAATTTACAGATATCCATAGTCCTTTTTTGTCTGCTGTATCTTTCAGTTACTGAAAGGGGCTGTTGAAGTAGCCAACTATAGTAGTGGATTTGTGTATTTCTGTTTGCTGTCATATCAATATTTTCCTCATGTGTTTTGATGCTGTCTAGTTTAATATATTCATATTAAGGATTGTTATGTCTTCTGGGAGAATTTTGCATTTTGTAATTCTCTTTGTCCCAGTCATTTTCCTTGTTCTGAAATCTGCTTTGTCTAAGATTAATATAACTACTCCAGCTTCCTCCTGATTAGTGTTAACGTAGTATATCTTTCTCCATCCTCTTGCTTTTAAGCTCTCTCTCTCTCTCCCTTCCTTCCTCTCTCTCTTTCTTTCCTTCTTTTCTTTCTTCCTCTCTCTTTCTCTCTCTGTCTTTCCTTCCTTCTTTCATTTGTTTGTTTATTTATTTTATATAACAGGACCTTGCTCTGTTGCCCAAACTAGGATGCAGTGGTGCAATCATGACTCACTGCATCCTCTGCCTCCTCAGGCTCACACCGTCCTCCCACCTCAGCCTCCTGTGTAGCTGGGACTGCAGGTGTGCACTGCCATGCCTGGCTAATTTTTTGTAAAGACAGGGTTTTGCCATGTTGCCCAGGGTAGTCTCAAACTCCTGGGCTCAAGTGATCCTCCCACCTCAGCCTCCCAAAGTGCTGTGGGATTACAGACATGAGCCACCATGCCTGGCCCATTCCTTTATATTCGTGTTTTAAAATCTACTCTGATAGTCTCTTTTAGCCAATGTATTGGGGCCATTCACAGTTAAAATGATTATTAATATAATTGTATTAATATGAACTATGCTTATAACTGTTTTCTGTTTGTAGTACTTACTTTTTTTTTTTTTTTTTTAAATATTCCTGTTTTTCTGCCTTCTGGTTTTAACTGACCATTTTACAGGATTCCATTTTCTCTCCTGTTTTAGAAATGTCCATTATACTTGTTTTTACTTTGTCTTTGGTCATTGCCCTAGAGTTTGCAGTGTACATTTACAACTTATCTAAGTCCGCTTTCAGACAGCTCTATACTTTCAGATAACTCTATACTGCTTCTTGAGGAGTGTAGGTACCTTTTACTGGAATTTTGAACTCTTCCCTCCAGTCCCTTATAACATTGTTATTCAAATTGCTTATCTGCATATTGAATATGCTGTACTCAGTGAATAGTTACTATTATTAATTTGAACAGTTATCAATGAAGAATAGGAAAAATAGATTTTATCTTAACTTCATTTATTCCTTCTCCAATGCTCTTTTCTTTCTGTAGATACCAGTTTCTTACCTATATAATTTTGCCTTCTCTCTGAAGAACTTTTTAAAGGGCAAGTCTACTGGTGACAAATTCACTAATTATTTGTTTATCTGAGAAACTCTCCTTCAGTTTTGAAGGATAATTTCACTGAATAACTTCTAGGTAGAGTTTTTTTTTCTTTCAACATTTTATAAATATTTCACTCAACTTTGTTACTTGCATGGTTTCTGACAAGAAGTCAGATGTAATTCTTATCCTTGTTCCCTGTAGGTAAGATGTTTTTTTTTTCCTCTGGTTTCTTTCACAATTTTCTCTTTGTATTTAGTTTTCTGTAGTTTCAATATGATGTACTTAGGTGTAGGTCTTTTGGTATTTATTCTGCTTGGTATTCTCTGAGTTTCCTGGATATGCAGTTTGGCATCCTTAATTTTGAAAGATTCTTTGCCATTATTCTTTCAAGTATTTCTTCTCTCTTGTCTCACTTTTCTCTTTGTATTCCAGTTACATATGTTATACCTTTTCTAATTTTCCCATAATTCTTAGATATTCTGTTCTGCTTTCATTTTTTTCTCATTCCATTTTAGTTTTGGAAGTTTCTACTGACACATCTTACAGCATAGTGATTTTTTTCTCAGCCGTGTCCAGTTTACTGTGGAGTCCATTAAAAGCATTCTTCTTTTTTTTTTTTACAGTGATTTTGATTTCTAGCATTTTATTTTAATTCTTCCTTAGAGTTATGTATGCTTACATTACCCATCTGTTCTTGCATGCTGTCTTCTTTTTCCATTAGAGCCCTTAACATATTAATCACGGTTATTTTAAATGCCATATCTGATAATCCCCAAGTCTGTGCCATATCTGAGTCTGGTTCTGATGCTTACTTTGTTGCTTTAGATTATGCTTTTTCTCGCTTTTTGGCATGCCTTGTAATTTTTTTTAAAGCTGGATATGATATATTAGGCAATAGGAACTGAATAAATAGGCCTTTAGTGTAAGGTTTTATGTTAATCTATCTAGGAGCTGGGTCATGTTTAATGATGTAGGTAAAGATGCCAGAGGCTTCAGTTTCCTCTAGTGCCTTTGTTATTTTTTCGTAGCCTGTTGTCTGTGGGTTCTCCTAAGAACTCCTTTATAAATAATGAGTCGGTGTCTTGCAACTCTTTCAGTTGTAATTCCCTGTTAATGTACTGGAGCTCTGTTGACATGATGGGAAGGGTATGGCGAAGGGAAAGTGTTCTGTAATCTCAGTCTTTTCTAAGGCCTGAGTTATTGGCTACAACCTTCAGAAGTGTTTCTAGCCACCCGCCTCCCCAACTTTTCTCCCTTGTTAGATGAAACAGGAAGGCTAGAGGGACTGTCTTTGGCTAATTTCCTTTCTCCCTGGACACTAAGGCTCTGGTAAATTTTCCCTTGGAGTGTTGACCTTTGTTATGAAAAACATTTTGGCCTTATTTCAAAGTGGTTACCTTTCCCTTAGGTATATTTCAACATGGTTACTTTCTTCCTCTCCCTATCCAAAAGAGGAGGAGATTTTTATTAGATCTTACCCCTGAGGGTATTTCAAATTACTTCTCCTTGCCTCTTACACAAAAGGGGAGGAGTGTTTTCTTACATCTTTGTAGTCAGAACCTGGTGAGATTCCTGGAGAACTTAGAGGGCCTCCTAAGATTTAGTCCCCAGGAGTTCACATTCACAAGCTGGTCTCACTTAGCCTTTGTCAAAATTACCATTTAAGTTTTCTTGCTAGTGTGTGATTCCAGTGCCTTGTGCTCCAGGTAAGCTGATCTTGGATGTGATTCTTTGTATTTGCCTGTTTCTCTAGATTTCAGGAGACTGATTTACCCTCTGACCTCAATTCTATAAATCTAAGAAAAGTTGCTGATTTTCAATTTGTCAGGGTTTTTTTCTTAATATAAGGACTGGAGTGATGATACCCAAGCACTGTATGGGTTGATGCTGAAACTAGAAGTCCTGTTTACATTTTAAAATTGGAAATATCTTGTCCAGTTTATAAATAATGTTCAGCAAGAGGTTTTTTAACTTTCCTGGGAACCATTTTCTTAGCTGAAATGACTCATTCCCAGTTATTTTCATCCCTTTGAATTTCAGATCTCTGTATTTTCATGTGCTTAGTAAGAACTTTTTCAGAACAAATATTTGGAAAACTTGAGAATTTTATGTAGTACTTGCAAATGGCTACTGACTTTACCCTAAAGAAACTAGAATTATTACACCTTTTGATCTCCTTTTTTCTCTCAGCATTTTTTTTTAAACCTTCTATAAACCATGCTAAAGTAGTTCTAGGGATTATTTTCTTCAGTTATTTCACCCCACTTATTTTTGAAGAAGAACTCAGTTTTCTAAGGCATTTTGAAGTCTCTAGAGACCAAGCATGGCTTAAATTTGAAAAGCTAATGAGAATAAATACGGAACTCTTATGCCTCCAATAGTTTATATTCAATTAACCTTGAAGAATATATTAATTATAAACTATAGATCTTGGTGACTTAAGCTTAATAGGATTACTTTCAGAATCTGTGCGATAGAGGACAGACAATTTGGCTAAAATGTGTTATTTAAGCAACCGAGAAAGTACTGTGTGTACTTTAAAGCCTTGTAATTTGATTACTGGCTAAAAATTTGCATTTTGGGAGGTTTCAGTTCTTATTCTTGGATAACAGTTGTAACTAACTTCAGTCGTTTGAGACATAAATTTCGTTAACCTTGCTTCTTTTTTAGGGTTCATTTTAAGGTTTATTTTTCTCACTGAGTATACTGTGAGAAACATCCATTAAACCAATAAACAAATTAGCAGTATGATATTTAAAGGTTGCTTATTTGTTGACAGATTAATGTGTTTAATATTTTCCTCTTTTACTTTTCTGATTTGTTTAAAATGAATATTTGTCTTTGAGAATTAAATATATTTTTAAAAGAATTAAAATGTTAAATATGAATGGAATTTTTGTTTTTGTTTTTTCTCTATGAATGTAATTTTAATATACTAAATAAAATTTGTTTTAAAATGATTTGCTGTACTGAAACGATTTGGTTGAAAATATTTTTTGTTGTGTAATAATCAATTAGCTGTGGCCCATTTTAAGGTAAGATCTATTTGTGTAGCATGCTCTAAATTAGAGACAGAAACCTTTTACTATGCTTTCGCTTAGAGATCTTTACTATTAAAAAATAAGGGCTGTAGAGTGGAAATGGATGAAGACTAGCATGTCTTCAGGAATGGCATGCTTATGAGTTATGTACCATGCCAGGTTCCACCATCCTCGGCAGATTAGTGGGTGGTATCAAGAGTTGCTCCTCCTGAAATGTTTTTTAAAGAACTCTTCATGTATTATAACAATACCTACAAGAAACTCACAAGAATGAACACAATGTATAGTAATTTGGTCTTAACAAAATAGCTTCCATGTGCTAACATTTCAACTGAAGATAGATAGATGGTCTATGTTCATTAAATACATATTTATATTGGGACCCCTGTGACCTCCAATTCCCAGATAATGAGGGAGCAGCAGCTCCTTTGTTGTCCTGATCTTACAACTTCATGCTAACTGGTAGCTACCCTTGGAAAATGCCACTTCATTCACCAAAGCATTCAGTACCACAGTGCCAGGATTGATAGTCTGTTTCTCTCTGGTGATTCTCAGGACCAGCTCTATCATTCTTGACATCCTCTTTTACTTTTTGCCACCACCAAAACTCAGTGGCTATCCGTTAGCACAGAATACCCATCCTTGTGCTGGTCTGTGCGTTCCTGAGTCTGATCCAGTTTTCCCCAACCCTTCCACTGGCCCCTAGAGCTCTTTAACAGCCATTCATAATTTCTCCCATGGCCTCATTCTTGCCCCAGCATCACAGTGTAATCTCACTTTCTGTGCCTGGTTCTCTGCTGCTGCCAAATGGATGCCTGAGTTAGCCCTGGCTCTGGCACCAGTCTCAGGCTATGCTATTTCTTCCTTTGCCTACTATCTAGTAACCTCACTGCCTGCCTTTTAATTTCTTGAATACAGTGAGGTCTTCACTCTTAAAAATGTTTGCACGCCTGCTTCCTTCACCTGCAGCAATTTTCTCACTCTTTTGGCATGGGCTGACCCTATCCAGTCTGATCTGGGTGTCTTTGCATTGTCCTTTGCTGGGGCCTCCTATTTGTTTTCCTCTTGACACTTAATTAAATTTGAAGTTGTGTATTTACTTGCTCATTCTAAGATTCTAAGATAGATATTTTTCTTCACATTTCTGAAATTGGAATGTGTGTTACACTGGATTTCTTGATTCCTTTCTGAGTGGTCGGAAAGATAATGGTTTATCTTACAATTGTCTTACATTTAATAAAATACTGAACTTTTAATTGTCTGTTTCCCCAGTTGATTGTGAGTTCCACAAGTATAAGAATTCCATTTTACTCATGAATGAACCAGTGCCTAGCACAGTACCTGGCACCTAGGAGGCACTAAATAAATAGTAGTTGAATGAATATCATTATCTATTTGGGAGATTTTGGCCTTAATTCTTCTGAAGATGAATTAGTCAGTGTGTAAGTGTGAATTGTTAATTCAGTTTCTGTTGTTGCATCATTGTTTGTGGAGATTGCTTTATTCTGGAATTCAAAGAGACCTTTACATTTGTCTATTTTGTTCCCCCATCTATGTAACTTGCCCTATTATAGGTATATGTACATCCTTGTTTAGAAGTACTTACTCACCTTGTATGAAAATGAATCCACATAAACTTCTACCTGGTGTCAGCAATTTTCTTTCATTAGGGAGGAGTGAGGAAGGTACCAAACAGCAGCAGACTTTTGAACTTGAGACAGTTTTGACTGCTTGAACTTAACTTTTTTCATTTTACTTAGTCCTCCAATGAGTTCAATCACTTGGCATGCCTACCTCACTTTTTTTAAGCGAACTAACAGCGAACAGGCAAGTGGGTGACTGTAGTGCCTCAGGTACCTCCTAGAGAACATTCCAGCTTTGTCCCCAGCTGGAGGGAAAGTGTGGCTGTCAGTCCTTTTCATTTCCTGAATCCTGCTCTTGGGGACTGCAATCGAGTCAGCCTGGGATGATAAGCAGTTTGCCTTTCATTGTAACACTCAACAGCCTGCTTGTGAAAATGTCTGCTATGACCAGTCTTTGCCAATCTCTCATGTCTGCTCCTGGGTTCTGCAGATAATATTTGTGTCTCTGCCCTGACTATTGTACCTGACACACATGTTCTGCGTGATGCAAAAAGAAGAGAAGTTGAACAGGCGAGTGGGAGAACTTGAAGTTGCCCAAACTGCTGATGTTAGTGTGGAGATGCACTTGCAGGGAATTGAAATAAAGAAGTTCAAGTGTGGCTTTGAGAAACATGGAAAGGTGAAAATCCCAGGGAGCTTGCTGTGAACGGGTACCATTGGTCTTGTCTTCAGGCCTCTGTTCGAGGTGGCCTTCCTGATGATCCCGTGGTCAGTCTATGGATTCAGCCTAAGTGCGGTTTATACTCGCAAACCAGACCCTTCCCTGCATTAAGTGGACTGCTTACTCTCTCACCCCTGGAGAAAAGCACCTTCATCATCTTCATGCTGGTGGTGTCCTTGGTGTCTCTTGCCTTGAGCATCATTGAGTTATTCTATGTCTCATTTAAGAGCATTTAAGGATCATGTGAAGGATCAGGAGAGTGATAAACCTGGCCTACAGAGCCCCACCAATGGCTCTGTATCAACTCTTCCTCTCTCCACCATGTCCCCTCCTGGGGACAAACTAGTTCCTGGAGAAAGAAACAATTCTTCTTGCTGCAGGTACAACAAACAAGGAAGTGAGCAAAACCCTTCTAATTACAGTGCATAGCAAGATTGAATGGAGCAGGCAGGAAGTACCACCTCTAACTCCCAGTCTTTTGATTTCCCTGCTGATAAGCAGAATTCTTAAACAAAAACCTAGCTACTGGGCACTAGCCATGGTAGGCCAGCAGCTATCCTGCAGAGCTAGAAGTCATGCCAGCAGCAGCCTGGTGACCTAGAGATCAAGATGCATACTTGGAAGCATTATGATTCTGTTAAGAGAAGGAAGCGCAGTAGAAAGCGCATCTTTGCCCCAGTGGAGGTGGTACTCCAAAACTTCAGTTGTGAGACTTAGCAGACACAAAGACATTAGACTACCAGGGTTCCTATGCAATGAAAAATACTAATTTGCTTAATATTTGATGGTAAACTACTGTCATTTTTAGCTTTACTGCATGCAGTGTAGACCTAGTTCATCATATTACATGTTCTAGAGAATGTTCTTTATTCAATACAGGTTGTGTGTGTGTGTGTGTGTGTGTGTGTGTGTGTGTGTGTGTGTGTGTGTGTGTGTGTGTGTGTGTGTGGTGGAGTCTCGCTCTGTCACCCAGGCTGGAGTGCAGTGGTGCGATTTCCATTCACTGCAACCTCTACTTTCTGCGTTCAAGAATTCTCCTGCCTCAGCCTCCTGAGTGGCTGGGATTACAGGCATGTGCCGCTGCACCCAGCTAATTTTTGTATTTTCTAGTAGAGACGGGGTTTCACCATGCTGACCAGGCTGGTCTCAGACTCCTGACCTCAGGTGATCTGCCTGCCTCAGCCTCCCAAAGTGCGGGAATTACAGGCGTGAGCCACCGTGCCCGGCCTCAATAAAGTGTAAAGAAAACAACTTGTGTGTCTCCCTCCTGAGAGCTTCTGGCTGCACTGATCTTTCCTAGACTTTTGAACTCTTTATTGGCACATCTTCATTTAAGCAAAATAGGCTAGAATCAAAATTTTAGAAATGAAATTGCAGTGACTACATTACAGAAAGTTTTAGTATTGACATCTTTAATTATATGTAGCAGGATCACACATATGCCCATTACTTCCAAATGTGCAAAAAAAATGTGCCTTTTTTTTTTTTCCTTTTAACTGATCTTCTTTTCATCAGAAGCTTCTTCCCAACCCAGAGCACTGGAGGGAAGGAGAAGACACGGACAACTTAAACATTAAACCTGCCCATCCAGCATCTTGCTGTGACAGTTTAAACAGTCTCATTTGGAAAACTCCGTCTCTTGGCTAAATTTCCTTCTCACCAATCTTTTGAGGAATAATCACAATTATTTATTAATGAAATGTGTGTGCCTATTGGGTACTACAGAACTCCTGAAACCTTTTAATCAGATTGGATGCTGCCACCCTCACTTCCTGTTTCACATTCACTTTCACATATATCTTGCTTTTTTCCCTTAAACTTTTAATATTGAGATAATTACAGTTTACATGTAGTTGTAAGAAATAATAGATTCCTTATATCCTTTGACCGGTTTCTCCCATTGGTAACATCTTGCATAATTGTAGTATGATATTATAACTAGAAAATGGACATTGACATATTTCCATTGACCTTATTCAGATTTCACCAATTTTATCTGCACTTGTGTGTGTGTATGTTTAGTTATATGTAATTATATCACCTTTGTAGATTCGTATGTCCACCACAGTCAAGTTACAGAATGGTTTTATCACAGGGATCCCTTGTGCTGCCTTTTTGTAGCCATAGCCACACGCTTGCCTTTCCCTCTTTCTAACCCCTGACAGCCACTAATTTGTACTTCATCTCTATAATTTTGTCATTTCAAGAATGCTATTTTAATGGAATGATACAACATTTAACCCTTTGATACTGGCTTTATTCACTCAGCACAGCTCCCTTGAGATTCGCCCAAGTTCTTGTGTGAACAAATAGTTTGCTCTTTTTTTATTGCTGAATAGTATTCTATAGTATAGAGGTACCAGAGTTTGTTTACCTTTTGAAGGATCTTTAGATTGTTTCTCTTTTCATTTCCCTGGGTTAGGTGCCCAAGAGTACAGTTGCTGGGTTGTATGGTATGTGAATGTAATGCTTTGTAAGAAACTGGTATACGCTTTTCCAGAGTGGCTGTACGATTTTATATTCCCATCAGCAATGTATAAGGAATCTAGTTTCTTCACATGCTTACCAGCATTTTGTATTATCACTATTATTTT
Source organism: Cheracebus regulus (assembly GCA_963574635.1). Taxonomy (NCBI): domain Eukaryota; kingdom Metazoa; phylum Chordata; class Mammalia; order Primates; family Pitheciidae; genus Cheracebus; species Cheracebus regulus. The sequence continues at coordinate 71,713 of CAUYQU010027618.1, read as the reverse complement.
TATGTTAGCCATTCTAATAGGTGTGTAGATGATCTCATTGTAGTTTAAATTTGTATTTCTGTAGTGGCTAAAAATGTTGAATAACTTTCATGTGCTTATTTGGCATCTGTGTATTTTCTTCACTGAAGTATCTGCCATTTTTCCAATTTTGAATTGGATTGTTTTATTATTGTTGAGTTTAAGTTCTTTATATATTCTAGACTTAAATTCTTTGTCCTATATCTTTGAAAATATTTTCACCCAGCTTATAGCTTGTTTTTTCATTCTCTTAACAGCGTTTTTCATGGGCCAAAAATTTTAATTTTGTTAAGGTCATTTATCAATTTTTTTCCTATGGATTGTGCTTTTGGTGTCAAATCTGAGAACTCTGCCTAGCCCTAGATCCTAGAGATTTTCTCCTATGGTTATTTCTAAAAGTTTTAGAAGCTTACATTTTACACTTAAGTGCATGATCTATTTTGTCAATTTTTGTACAAGGTATGAGATAAAAGCCAAAGTTCTTTTTTCTTCTCCCATATGGATGTCTAGTTGTTCCAGCACCATTCATTGAGAAATCTGTTCTTTTTCCCTCCATTGAGTTCCTTTTGGAGTGAAAAATCAGTCGGGCAGATTTGTGTACCTCTAATTCTTTATTCTCTGTCCCTCTTATGATTTTTAGAAGAGACTGTGTAAGATTGCTGTTAATTTTTCCTTAAGTCTTAGAATTCTCCAGCGAGCCCATTTGAGCTTGCAGATTTCATTTATTAGAATCTCGATAATTATAATTGCATATTCAATTTCTTTAATAATTACATGACTCAAAGTTGTTTATTTCATCTTGGTTAAGCTTTGGTAGTTTGATTTTCAAGGAAATTGGTCCATTTCTTCTAAGCTGTCAAATTTAAGAGTGTAAAGTTTGTAGTGTTCCTTTATTTCTTTTTAATGACTGCAGGATCTGTAGAGATCGTCCTTGTTTTGTTCCTGATACTGATGATTTTTGTCTTCTTTCTTTTTATCTTTACCAGTATGGCTAGAAGTTTATCAATATTAATTGTTCTTTTTGTGGAATCAGCCTTTTGCTTCATCAATTTTTCTGTTCTCAATTTTGTTTATTTCTGGTTTTATCATGATTATTTTCTTCTTGCTTCGGGTTTCTTCTTCTAGTCTTGAGGGAAGAATTTATCTTATTGATTTGCAACCTTTCCTCTTTTTAAAAAATGTATACATCGAATACAATAAATTTACCTCTCAATACTGCTTAAGCTGCATCCCACATATTTTGATATATGTTGTATTTTCATTTTCATCAAGTTCTATGAAATTAGAATTTCCTTTGAGACTACTTCTTTGACTCATGGATTATTTTTAAAAGTTAGATTTCATTTCTAACTATTTAAAGATTTTCCTGTTGTCTGTCTCTTACTGATATTTATTCGGATTCCGTTGTGGTCAGAGAAAACATTCTATATTATTTCAGTTCTTTAAAATTTGTTAAGGTTTGTTTTGTGGACCAGGATGTGATCTACTTGGTGATTATTTTATGGGCTCTTGAAAGAAATATGTATTCTGCCGCTGCTGGGTATTTTATACATGATACTGAGACCCTGTTGGTTTCATTTCCTTTTTTGGTTTTTTTTTTAAGTCTTCAGGAAGTTTTAGGATTCCATCTTACTTACATAGTTCTTTAGTGTATCAGTTTGTATTGTATTCTTAGTTATTGATCTAGGTATTAAAATATACATTTGTATTTATACAATCTATTATCAATGTTTTACCACTCAAGTGAAGTGTAGAAATCTTACTCTCCTTAGGCCCTTTTGCCCTTCCCATTTAAAAAATATACATGTCTTAAGTATTTCTTCTACATTCATCAAATGCCATGTTAGGTGGTGTTATAATTTATAATTTTTGTCTCAACTATCAAATCTGATTTATGAAACTCATGAGCAAAAGGATAGTCTTATATTCCCCACCTTTTTTTTTTTTTAAGACAGAGTCTTGCTTTGTTGCCAGGCGCCAGGCTGGAGTGCAGTGGCATGATCTCGGCTCACTGCAACCTCTGCAGGGTTCAAGCAATTCTCCTGCCTCAGCCTCCCGAGTAGCTGGGACTACAGGCATGCACCACCGCGCCCAGCTAATTTTTGAATTTTTAGTAGAGACAGGATTTCACCATGTTGCCCAGGATGGTCTTCATCTCTTGACCTCATGATCTGCCTGCCTCGGCCTCCCAAAGTGCTGGGATTACAGGCGTGAGCCACCGTGCCCGGCCTATTCCCCACCTTTTATTTTTGTAGCCTGTTCTAATATTTTTTCTTAAATTCCAAGCTTCTTTGGTTATCTTTTACTTTCTTTGTTGTTGTTTGAGACAGGGTCTCAAAAATGTCACCCAGGCTGGAGGGTCACCCAGTAGTGTAGTCTCGGCTTACTGCAGCCTCAACCTCCTGGGCTTGAGCGATCCTCCTACCTCAGCCTCCTGAGTAGCTGGGACCACAGGTGTGCACCACCACACCCGACTAATTTTTATATTTTTGGTATAGATAGGGTTTTGCCATGTTGCCTAGGCTGGTCTCAAACTCCTGGGCTCAAGCAGTCCCACCCACATTGACCTCCCAGAGTACTGGGATTACAGGTGTGAACCACCACGCCCAGCTGGTTATCTTTTACTTCCTATTAGAGAACTCCCTTTAACCCTTCTTTAAGGGTAAGTTTGCTAGCTACTTCTCTTTGTTTTGTTTTCCTTCATCTGAGAATGTCTTTATTTCCCTTTCATTCCTGAATGTTATTTTTGCTTGATACAAAATTTCTGATTGACAGTTCTTTTTGTTGTTGTTGAGACTGAGTCTCGCTCTATTGTCAGACTTGAGTGCAGTGGCGCTATCTCTGCTCACTGCAACCTTTGCCTCCTGGGTTCAAGGGATTCTCCTACTTCAGCCTCCCAAGTAGCTGAGACTATAGGCTTATACCACCACACCCAGCTAATTTTTGTATTTTTGGTAGAGATGAGGTTTTACCACGCCCGGCTGGCAGTTCTTTTATTTTAGTGCTTGAAAATTGTTGTGCTGCTTCCTTTTAGCCTCTATGGTTTCTGATGAGAATACACTGTCATTCAAATTGCTTTTCTCCTATAGGTAAGGTGCTGTTTTTTTTTGTTTTTAGTTTTCAGAAGTTTCACTATGATGTATCTTGTCTGGAATACATTGGGTTCATGTTGTTTGGAGTTTGCTCAGCTCCTTGAATCTGTAGGTTATGTCTTTTGCTAAATTTGGAACTTTTCCATTGTGATTTCTTTGAATGTATTTTCAGCTCTACTCTGTCCCATCCTCTGAACCTCCAGTGACATGAATCTTAGGTCTTTTGTTATAGTTCCACATGTCCCTGAGGCTCTGTTCATTTTTTTCCCCATCTATTTCTTTTCTGTTAAGATTGGATTATTTCTGTTCTGTCTCTAAGTTCATAGATTCTTTCCTCTGCCTTCTCTATTCTATTGTTTAGTCCATTCACTGAGTTTTAAATTTCAGTTATTTGCTGTATTTTTGAATTCATAGTTTTTTTTTGTTGTTCGTTTTTTTTTTTTTTTTTTTTTGAAACAGGGTCTCACTCTGTCACCCATGCTGGAGTGCAGTGGCACAATCATGGCTCACTGCAACCTTGACCTCCCTAGGCCCGAGGTCAGGTGATCCTTCCACCTCAGCCTCCCAAGTAGTTGGGACCACAGGCACGCCCAGCTAATTTTGTTTATTTCGTAGAGACAGGTTTCACTGTGTTGCCCAGGCTGGTCTGCAATTACTGGACTCAAGCAATCCTCCTGTCTCGGCTTCCCAAAGTGCTGGGATTACAGGTGTGAACCACCATGTCTGGCCTAAAGTTTTTTTTTTTTTTTATATCTTCTATTAATTTGTTGTGAGTTCCTATATTTTGTTATTTGGTTCATGTATGTTTGTAATTACTCTAAAGTATTTGTATGATGGCAGGTTGGAAATTTGTGTGTGATAATTCTGACATATCTAAAATTTTTGTTGGCCCTTGTTAGTCTTTTTTGCGTGTTGAGATTTCCCTGCTTTTTAGTATGATGAATAATTTTCTGTTGAAACCTGGACATTTTGGATGTTATGTCATTAGACTCTGGATCTTATTTAGTCTTCTGTTTTACCTGGCCTTCTCTGACACCCCCGCTGGAAAGGAAGGGGGTAGAAGTTGAGTTCTCTAATTCTACCTCCATTAACATCCACTGAGAGGGGCTCTTTGCTACTTGCTTTGTTGGATGGGGATTCCAGTTCCCCTTTAGACCTTTGCTGGCCACTCTGGCTGGGAGGGCCAGGAGTAGTATCTTGTTATTGCTCCCCACGTTGGCCTCCACTGACACCAGCCTGGCAGGGGGTTAGACGTGTTCTCTATGCAGCATTTGCTGGCATGGATAGGTCCCTCATGGCTGGAGTAGTTACTGTCTAAAGTCTTTTGTTCTCCTAGGCTGTTCTTTTCCTTGTCCTTTTGCTGTAGAAGAGAAGGCTTTTGTTGGGGCCCTTTTTTGTCTGCCCATGGGCTCTCCTGGGTTCTTTCTTGAAGTAGTTTCATTAGGGTTGCTTTAAAATCCCTGTCAGATAATTCCAGCATCTGCTTCATCTCAATGTTAATATCTCTTAATTGTCTTCATTCATTCAGGTTGTGATTTTCATAGTTCCTAATATGATGATTGATTTTTTTTTTTATTGGATCCTGGTCGTTTTGGAGGTTGCAAAACTCTGGATCCCATTTAATGTGTGTTTTAGCAGGTAACCACCCAGTTGAGGTGTAGGATGAGGGCACATGTGTATGTTCAACTTCCCTCTTGGTCCTACTGATACCGCCTCTGCAAAAGCTCCACTTTTGCTCACATTGCAGATGGGTGAGGTGGATATTCAGCTCCTCACTTGGCCCCGCCGACACCTTGCCACTGAAATTGGACCTCAGATTTGCACTGCCTTATTGCCTCTGCTACATCTTGCAGATGCTGCCCTGGCTGGGGAGTCAGAGGTGCTGCTGCCTGATGGGCAATGAAAGATGAGCTCCTTGGTCAGCCTCACTGATCCCATTAGGCAGGGAATTGTAACAGGTGCCACCTGCTTTCTCGGGATGTATATACGTAAAAGAGTGTCTTCCCACTTGGTCCTACTGAAACCTCAGTGGGGTGGTGCTACAGTTTTTCCATTGCTGCAATTTTTCCATTTTCTTTTTGCAGTACCCTCCCTGTTGCCTGGAATAGGGAGGATATAGCCAAAAAGATTTTCGGTTGTTAGCCTACCCTTTTCCTGGTCTTTTGGCTGAAAGAACAGGCTTTTCTTGGTGCTTTTTTTTTTTTGTATTTGTCTGTCAGTGGTTCCAGGTTGAAGGCTTTTGCAGCACCTTATTGGGCATATATGGTAGACAGTAAGGAAACCCAGGAACTCCCTGACATGTTGCTCCTCAAGTGCCAAAGTCCCCATGCAGTGTGCCATCTTCATTCCATCTTGGCTTCCTATGCATGTTTGTGTGTCATGGTCAAGGATTTTTAGTCTTAAGGAGGAGGACCAGGAAAGAATGGGGCTACTTCATCTTGACCAGAACGAGAAGTTTCTATGTGTGTGTGTGTTTAATATATAATGAAAATTCCAAAATCTGTTAACACCATTTTTATAATAGTAACATGATATTTTAATATTTAAAGAATAAACATAAGAATTATTTATTCTTCAAATATACTATGTATCAGGCACAGTGATTGGCCCTTGGGTCTACAGATAGGACTGAGACAAATTCCTTACTTTCAAATAGCTCATAGTTTTGTAGAGTTCAAAGACCTGCAGAATCACTTTTAATTTGCCTTATTATACTCAGATGGAAATCACTCACAATTCTTTATTTTAGAAATAAAAATGAAATCTAGCTTCATACTACCTGGCTGGTAGTATTGTGGGAGCTTCCTCCCCTCTCATTGGTTGAGATAAGCCTCCTTTGGTTTATGAAGTACTAGGCAAATGGGGAAGGGGTCTAGTGCTTAGTGCCTTGTTGTTACTCTGGTTACAATTAAACGCTTTGCCAGGAGCTGCCATCCAGTGGGTAGTGCTTCCCTGGCTGCAACTCTGTGGTGCTTAGTGATCAAACAAGTGGAATCTCTGCAAGTACCACCACTGTCAGAAGTCCTGAACACCCCTCTCTGTCTTATGCAGAACCTGTTTTCCCATGATCCTCCTACTATTGGATGGGAAGTTCAGCTCTACTGCCTTTGTGAGTCTGGGCTTTATAATAATACGGACTGTTAGTTCCTCCCATGGGCAGGAGAAACTAGACCTCAGGGATACAATCCCATGATCTCTGAGTTCCTTTGGAAGTTTGGTTTTGATGATTTGGGAATGCCCAAAAGTAGAACATTTTTGAACTTTCTCCTTGATGGTGGTAGGTGATAATGGTGATGATGTTTTTTTAACTCGTGTATTCTAAGCATTTTACTTGTATCTTCTCATTTAATCCTAATAGCAACCTCAGGAATAAGTTATATTATCATATCCAATTTTCTCTGGAGGAAATGGTGACACAGAGAAGTTAAGGAACTTCCCTAAGGCCACTCAGGTAGTAGCTGGTAGAGCCAGGATTCAAATGCAGGCAGTCTAGCTCTGAGCTGAAGTTCTTCTTATCCTTCTTTCAGCAGTGTGACAAACTTTGAGTTTCACTTTGCTTTTCTATTATTTGCTTGAAATCAAGATTCATGTATCTAAAATAACTGTCCTGGGCTTCTAAAAAGTGTCACACAATTTTATGTTACTAAAATATGTTTCTAATTAGAAACAGTTTTTGTTTTCTTTATTATTAAACCACATAGACTTGACAACAGGAGTATAAATAACCAATAACAGGTTACATTTACAACTGTTTGGAGTATAGTCCTTTAATCATATTTTTTGGTTTGTTTCTGTAAGTAGGAAACAATGATTTTGTTAGAAATCTCTGCTTTTGGCTGGGTGCAATGGCTCACACCTGTAATCCCAGCCCTGTGGGAGGCCAAGGCAGGAGGATTGCTTGAGCCCATGAGTTAGAGACCAGCCTGGTCAACATAGAGAGACCCTATCTCTACAAAAAGTACAAAAATTAGCCTTGTTTGGTGACACACAGATAGTAGCCTGTAGTCCCAGCCACTCAGAGGATGAGGTGGGAGGATCACCTGAGCCCAGGGACATCGAGGCTGCAGTGAGCCGTGATCAAGCCACTGCATTCCCGCCTGGGTGACAGAGTGCAACTCTGCCCCCCCGCCCCCCCGCCGCCAAAATTAATAATAATAATAAAAATAAAAGGCAATTTTTGCTTTTTTGTTTGGTTGCTTAGGGCTCAATAAAAAAATTTAACCAGATTATTTCTGACATCTGTCTATTACATGTCACATTTTGTTATCATTTCTGATCACATTTGTGATCATTTCTATTGGTCTTACATGTTTTTGTGTTTCTATACAGGTAGTAGAATAACTAGAAGGATGTGACCCACTAATCGTTATATAAATATTATCCATGCCAGTACATTTAAATTCTGTAGGGACTTGATTGCAAAGCAGTTATAATATAGCTGTGTTTCTCTGTTGAGAAAACGATTCATACTGCCCCTTTCCTTGCTTTTTCAGTGAAAATGTTTAAAGTTTTTCATTCATTTGAAATGTAGACTCAGTGTTTCATTTACATACATATTCTGTGTACTTGGTACTATAATCTTACAGTTTGTTCTATTCTTTGTAAGCACAGAGTGTGAATATAAATTTTCTGCCACGTTTTGTTAGGAATAATGTATTTCTCCATTAATTTGCATGTTTTCATACCATTGGCTCTTAAATTTCCACGAACACTTAGCCACACTATGATTTATCTGAGGCAGTTTTGTTTTCAAATTCATATTGATTTATCTTCCATGCCATATGAATACATTTCATTGATATAATAAGATTCTTTGTTCTAGCTGAAGAGAAACCACAGGAGTGAGCTTTAAAACTTAAGATTAGTTCATTAAATAGACATTTGGTAACGCACCCACTCTCATGAGTCCTGTTGGTTGTTTGGGATAAACGGTGAGAAAAGCATGGTCAGTGATTACAGAGTGACCACACTTTCGAATGGAAAGGCTTATGGTGGCACAGAGATTGGGGTGTGCTCTCTGCCCTGGAGGTCAGAGCATGACAATGTGAAAAAACAGGTTATCCATTTGAAAACTCGGGTGGTTGGTTGTTTAAACAAGATCATACTTGTTTTACTTTCTGCCATGTTTAAGTTACATTATTATTTCTTTTTCTTCTTCTTCTTTTTCTTTCTTCTTCTTTTTTTTTTTTTTTTTGACATGGAGTTTCCTTCTTGTCACCCAGGCTGGAGTGCAATGGCAGGATCTTGGCTCACTGCAACCTCCGCCTCCCAGGTTCACATGATTCTCCTGCCTCAGCCTCCGGAGTAGCTGGGATTACAGGTGCCCACCACCACGCCTGGCTAATTTTTGTATTTTTAGTAGAGACGGGGTTTCACCATGTTGGTCAGGCTGGTCTTGAACTCCTGACCTCAGGTGATCCACCCACTTCTGCCTCCCAAAGTGCTGAGATTACAGGTGTGAGCCATTGTGCCTGGACAAGTTACATATCTTCTTTCTTTGCCCAGTATGTCCCATGTCTCATTTCTTATTGGTCTCTGTAAGTTTTGTCAGAGCAGCTGAACTACCTAATCCATTCATCGTAACCTTTTTGGGAGGGCTTTTCTGCTAGGTCTCAGGGGCCCAGAGTTAAGTGAGGTACCTACCCTCATGGATCTTAATCACCATCTGGCTGGGAAGTGAGGCTGCATGGCAAAACATAGATTCCAGTGCGGTTGTGGTGAGTGGTTTGCTGGAGGTGTGAATGGGGTCTTGGGATCACGAAAAGAGGAGTACACAGAACAAACTGGGGGATCCTGCAGTGCTTCCTGAAGGAAGGTTTTGAAGGAGTAAAAGGAGTGAACTAGAAGTTCACTGGCTTCTTGTCATTTCAGTAAAGCTAAAACATTGCTTCCTTAGATACTGCACCGGTACTCTATTGAATTGTCAGTCTTGTTACCGTAATCTTCTTGTTCTGTTGTTTCCTTATTATATGTCTCTTCCCTCCAGAATGTAACTTCTGTGTATCCCCAGTGCCTGTTACATAGTAGGAGCTTGAAAAATGTTTGTTGATTGAATAAATGAAGAATGAATGCTTGAGGCAGAGTGTCAGCAGATAAAAGCAAGCCTGTGTGAAGGCTTAACTGAGAAACTGCAAATGATTAGGTGTGACTTGAGCAAGGGAGCTTTTCCTTACAAATTTTGAGGTAAAGCATGGAATTAGAATGTTATCCTGAAAGCCTCCAGGCTGCACAATATGTAATGCAGCATTCTTTTCCTGAATTCCTGTGATTAACAACTGTGAATATTTTAAACTTTTATGTGCAAAACTGATGATCTCACTGAGGCCTTTAGAGAATATTATTTGAAGAGGATTTTAACTAGAGTGCTTCAGTGATATTCTTGACATCAAGTAACCAGACACAAATGTTTTATTCAGGTTTACAGTGTTCTTTGGCTAATTATCTTGAAACATTGAATTGCTTGAGACTTACATGCCATTGTTGTTTCAAGACAACAGACAAAACTTTCGGGAGTTTTGTCTCTTCCTCGTTTTGCTTTAGTGCTCAAGGTGGCATACTTTGGTCATCAGGCTTCCTTATGTGATGTTGGTAAACAGTTCCTCTTCCAGGCCTGTGTGATAGATAATACAGTTTAATTGAGCAGACATTTTATTACATACTTATCATGTGTAAGATAAAATGCTAGATACCTAGATGTAAGACAAACTAGTCATAGCTCTTTGAAAAATAGCACGGGCTGCTGATTTATATCTGATAGCCTTCACTTTCTGTGCTAAGAAAAAGTAAATCTGGCATTTTCTAGTTTTCTCCACAATGCATAATAAGATATGAGGAGTTATTACAAGTTTAACTAGATACTTTGAAAATGAGATTTTAGGAAAAGAAAATAAAAATTGTTACTACCTATGTTGAATATATTTTTTCACTTTTCTCTGTAGATACGGTTATGGCAAAACGCTGTGACTTGGAACCTTTTTCAGATTTCAGTTGTCCTATTCTGCTTCCTTTCCTGCTTTCTGAGTACATCTGTCAGAAAGTACAGTCACAGTGTCCCTAGAGATAACCCAGCGCAGTGCTTGAATAGGGAGTTTCTGTATTTCTGTTCTATACCTCACAGTCTTTCTTTCACATCTTAGCAGTGTCATAGTGATTGTGCACCTGAGAACCTTGTGCCTCGGTTATACAAAACCAAATTGTTGTTTGTTTGTTTTTTTTTTTGAACCTCAGGTTTTGTTAAGCTTGTGCCTGTCCTAAAACAGCCATATCTCTCTTGAATTGGAAAAAAGTAAACCTTGGAGCATTGGGTTTATTTGCAATTTTAGTATTCTCATTTTCTTATTTTACAAGAAAATATAAAATTAGGATATTGTATATGCCAGAATTCAAGACTTATAAATTTTATATACATGCATGCACAATTCATCAATGTGTTGATGAATTTTAAAAAAACAGAATCAAGCATTTTTTTTATTGAGCATTAATTTATTACCATTTTTGCTCTACTGTCTAACGTCAGCAGAAGGTATGAGTATATACTCATGGGTCTGGCTTTTGTTCGGGCTCTAAGAAAGCAGTGGGCAACTTGCTCTGTAGTAGCTATGCAGTTGTTAGCTACCTGTACGTTACTTATACACGAATAATTGCAAAAATTAAGTATACTGACTTCAATGGTCTCTACATAACTTAGAGGAACAATTGGTCATAAGAAAGGCACAGTCGGTCCCCCCTTAATAAAGGAATTTCTAGCAAGCTCTATCACTTGTTCAACAGAGCAATAGATTTATCTCTTCATTTGGACCATGCATTTTTATGCTGATCATCAGTCCATAATTTTAAACTTTTGTTTTTTACTCTGTCAATATTCTTGAATCTTTATACATTTAGCAAAGATAATACTTTTGGAATACCTGATGATGTTTCTTTGGTCAGTAAATTGTTTTTTCTCTTCTGATCTTTTCTTCTATCATGGCCCCAGAAGAGAGAGGAGGATACATGCCACTTTGTAGGGGAAATTCCTTGAGTATTAAAGGAGAAATGAAGGATAGCCCATTCAGGTATCAAAGGAATGTGGGAAGAATAGGCAGAATTAGAGCAAGCAAGTGGTCAGGTATATATGTCTTGTCATTCCCCGCCCCATCACCTTAAGGAACTGAAATTCTAGGTTTAAGGGGTGGGTAGGTTGAGGGTAAGCCAGAAGTGAAGGAAGTTTATATGCCATCCCCCTCTTGTAACTCAGGGAAGAAACTATCTTGCAAGACTGCTTTAACATAATGTAAGCAGCCACTGCAAAAGAAAATGTAGCATGCTGTGGTTAGGTGAAGAGTACTGCCAGGCCTCCTTTAGCTGGTGAGTGGCTTCTAAGGAATCCCAAAGTTGCTTCACACTCCAGGTAGCTGGGTTGAGAGCCAGTGAACCTGTCAGTGGGAAAGATATGTTGGAGGCAAGCTGATACACTGTAACTGACAGCCAGGTCTTGGGTATAAATGAGATTAAGGAGTCTAGATTTCTTCGGCACCAATTAGAGACAGACCAACTGGGCTAGATCCCTGGGCTCTGGACCAAGAGAGCACACCTGAGTCTGCAGCCTCCATGAGCTCCAACAGCAGCATCAGGCCAGTGTCTGGGATCCAGGCTTGTAAGGAACCTTGTTTTAGAGACCTGAGAACCTCTGCCTTACTACAGTGAACTTCTGTAACCCCACCCACATCCATATACACAGCTGCCATCTTGGTAGAAGCAGGGGGAAAATCTGAAAAACTGAGCATTTATCTGAACGAGACTATAAACCAGTCTTTAATTTGCTATCCTATAATGCAAATTAAAGTCAAGTGTCGGGGCTTGAAAGGTAAGGTTAAAACAGTTACAGAAAATTTAAAAGCTATATTTTCTTGGCACGGGTTAAATTTAGTGTGCTATAAATTACTGTTCCTGCCACAGCAAGATAGTCTTTGAGGATATATTTCCTGCATTTAAATTTAAATTTTATATTCTTCGTTCACAATTGAATCCTTTAAGTCCAATGATTATCTGAGGTTTAGATTGTCTGCATTTGGCATGCCTAATTAATGCCATCTTGGTCTCAATTACTTGATCACTAGAAGTAGAATTTTCATTTTCTCATCTTCTCATTGTTATAAAATAAGGACAAATAAAATAGTAACAGTTGCACAATAACTGCAGTATGGACATGATGGTTAATACTAAACTGACTGTCTGACGGGCATTACTGCCATGTAGTCTTCAAAATTCTCATTTATTTGCAGATGATTTGGTGCGAATTTGCTATAGACAAGGTGGTTTGAGGGTATCTATATGTAATGTTTGGGGTGTGGGTTTTACATAAAAATGAGATGCATCTCAAATTTTATATGAGCTATAAGTATGGAGCTAGATTGTTGCAAAAGTTCACCTTTCTCTCTTTCCATTGAAAATAGTTGGTATTTTCTGCCAGAGGGATTAAGGAAAACTGTTCTCGGAATGTCTCATTTTTCATTTTGATAACTATATTTTACTTTTGGAACATTTTATTAATCTATAATATGAATATAGGGTAGTAAATTTATGTTAGTCCTGGAACTATGAGGTAAATTGTTTTTAAGTGATTCATCTTAAATTACCTACTTATGTACAACAAGATGTACCCATTTTTAGTGTATTGTTCTATATAAACTAGCCCTCTTAGTTCATTTCTTTGGCATTATCAACCAGCATCCCTTCAGGCTGATACTGACTATAACAGTTATAATGGAGCATACTAAGTACTTACAAAGGATTTCTGGATGTGTGGGTTTGTTTGCATTTATCAATTAAGTGGTCCAAGATTTTTAATGTGGTTTTGTTCTCATATTTGCGGCACTCAAATGTCAGCCATCTAAGTGGCCCCAAGTCTCACAGCCTTACTAGATACCTTGACTTCTTCTTCTTATTATTATTATTATTTGAGACAGAGTCTCACTCTGTTGCTCAGGCTGGAGCACATTTGCACAGTCTCAGCTCACTGCAGCCTCAACCTCCCTGGCCCAAAGGATTCTCCCACCTCAGCCTCCCAAGTAGCTGGGACTATAGGTATGCACCACTACACCCAGCTAATCTTTTGGTGTGTGTGTGTGTGTGTGTGTGTGTGTGTGTGTGTGTGTGTGTGTGTGTGTGTGTGTGTGTGTGTAGAGAAAGGGTTTCACCATGTTGCCCAGGCTAGTCTCAAACTCCTGGGTTCAAGTGATTTGCCCGCCTCAGCCTCCCAAAGTGCTGGGATTACAGACATGAGCCACCACACCCTTCTGAAACTTTCTAAAGTATAGAAAAACAGATCTAATATGTCTCCTGGGGAATATACTGTCCTTAAAAAAACTGAAACGTGTATATTTGTATTCTGTGTTTTTGGTTAGTTTTTCCTTTTATACCAAGCAATGTCTTTTTCTTTTTAAAATTATGGTAGGAAAAAGTGTTTCTGTGTTAGGCTGTGGTAGAATAAGTAACTGATATCCAAAGAGAAAAATGAGCCAGGCCAGTAGGATATACGTTTTAAATTGGCGACACAATACAGTAAGACATTTACACTAGCTCTTCTTTCTTGCTGAGCACATTTTGGGCCAGTAATACATTTATTTCTCAACTATAAGCTTGCAGTCTAGTGATAGAGTCAGACTTTGATCAAGTGATCATATAAATCTGTAAAGGTAGAACTTTAATGCAAGTTATAAAGAAGAGGTGCTTGCTGAGAGAACAACACAGGGCCTTCAGATCTCATCAAGGAGCCATGGGAAGGCCCGTGTGAGGAAGTGAGGATTGACTGAGCCAGGATCAGCGGGATGAGGGAGGGTTGAGTGGGGCAAGGGAGGGCAAAGCTTGCAAGAAAAAAGGGAATAGATGCTAAGGCAGCAGAGAACGTGGCAAGGAGAGATGTGACTCAGCAAGCAAGGGAGACGTAGGGAGAGGAGGTGGCAGAGCTACCTGCCATGTGGAGCAGCTGTGACAGAATCATCAGGTCATTGGAGTTTGGGAGAATTTTAAGGGGAATTATGGAGCTTGAAATCAGATTTCCTTTCCCAAAGGAAGATCCTAGTTGCTGAGGGGACAAACGTATCAGAAGGGTCATGGCAGTATTCAAGGTAAGAGTGCCAAAGGCTTCACCAGAGGTAAGAGCATTTAGATACAGGACAGTGGACCCATCTGAAAACAATGTAGGAGGCAAAACCCAACAGCACTTGGTGAATGACTGGTTGGATTTGTTGGTGCAGACAAGGGAGGTGTCAACAGTAATCCCAAATTTCTGGCTAGTGTTCACTGAGATATATGTGACAGGAGACAGGCCCAGGTTTTGCAGGGGAAGATGTGGGAATGGTTAGACATTCTGTCTGAATATTTTACACTCATACATTCTCATTTTATATCTCAACAAAAGATTCATGGAGGGCACATCCAGCCCAGAGATGGTAGAGAGTTTGTCTTATTGGAAATAATTTATCACTGACTTGGCTTGAAGGTAGTCTTTTCTTTCTTTTTTTTGAGACAGTCTCACTCTGTCTGCCCAGGCTGGAGTGCAGTGGCGTGATCTTGGCTCACTGCATCCTCTGCCTTCTAGGTTCAAGTGATTCTCATGTCTTAGCCTCCTGAGTAGCTGGGACTATGGGCATGTGCTACCATGCCAGCTAATTTTTTTGTGTTTTTAATAGAGATGGGATTTCACCATGTTGGCCAGGCTGTTCTCGAACCTCAAGTGATCCGCCCATCAGACAGTCATTTTCTACACAAAGTCTCTTTCTTTGTGAGATCCCACTTCTCACGTCTTCCTTTTTGGCCACCTGCTGTCTCATGCTCTTGATAAAGTATTAGTACTTCCATAAGACTATCCTCTTTTTAGAGACTGTGCATCAAATGCAGACTGTCCTCTTTTTAGAGACTGTGCATGAAATAAATACACTGTTTTTCTTGTAATGCTTTTTAAATTGTAAGAGTTCTCTTAAAGTACTCTTAGCCTACCACTTAATTCTAATTATGAGCAGGTTAGAGTTCACATCAATGTTTCCTATAATAATAGCTCCATCATGTGAACCTTAGTAGGCAGTTTTGTCAGCTATCGATATAGACTTAGTGGACCTCTGCTAAATTGTTTTTGGCCAAATGAAAAACATTCCTGAAATTTTTAGGAAAAAAAGGAAATATGTTTTCAATACATCTTTTGGTATATGTCACTGTGTGTATGTATATATATATATATACACACACACATATATATATATATACATATATATATATATATATTTTTTTTTTTTTTTTAGACGGAGTCTCACTCTGTTGCCCAGGCTGGAGTGTAGTGACATCACCTTGGCTCACTGCAACCTCTGCCTACTGGGTTCAAGTGATTCTCCTGCCTCAGCCTCCCGAGTAGCTGGGATTACAGGCACATGCCACCATGCCGGGCTGATTTTTGTACTATAGTAGAGATGAGGTTTCGCCATGTTGGCCAGGCTGGTCTCAAACTCCTGACCTCAGGTGATCAGTCCACTTCAGCTTCCCAAAGTGCTGGTATTACAGGTGTGAGCCACTGCACCCAGCTGTTTCACTGTATAATATTTTAATGGACCCGTATTACAAAAGTTATTATAAAAGTAATTATTGTTTTATAAAAATGAGTGTAAACATTTTAGTGCCATGATAAATAGTTTTAATAATTTTTGGAGAATGGATCTTTTAATCTTTTCTTTTTTGATTAAAATTTTCTTTCATAGCATGTTAATCTTTTCAGTAAAGCTTTACCTGATCTCCTCAACAAGTGATCATTCTCATATTCTCATATTTTTAAGGGGGAATGTTTATAGGGAAGTACCGCAAAATGGTTAAAATGAATAAACTCGAGCAGAGTTTCTTACCCTCAGCACTGTTGACATTTGGGCTGGGACTGTTATTGGGACTGTCCTGTGCACTGTAGGATGTTTAGCAGCACTGTTGGTTTCTACTCACTAGATCCCAGTACCCCCCTCCCCAGCCTGTGTGACAACCAAAAGTGTCCCCAGATGTCTTGGGGGAAACACAGTCACTCCCCAAAGGAGAACCATTGAACTAGATTTCGTCTTTAATCTCAAATACACATTGTATTTTTTTTAAGTGGTTGAAAAAAGATACATACAATAACATATGCTAGTTGCATGATTTTTAGTGTACAAAGCAATACAATTTATGGACAAATTCATTCGTAGTGATAGGAAACAATACATATCAACTTCAGGATAGAAATTACATCTGGGTAGAGGGAATGGGAATGAATGAAATTTTATTTTCGACATTTTACATTTCAAAAGGCAAAAAGAGATCAGAAGCAAATAAGCCAAAATATTATCAACTGTTAAATCTGAAGGGGATATACGTTTTTTTCTGTATATTTGCATGATTCTTTTTTGAACTCCTGTGGCATATCATATAGCATTTGTTATACTTTTTAGCTTTTGTCATGCATTTTTAACTTACTGTCATGCATTATTACATACCAGGTTGTAAACTTCTATGTATATAAGACAGCTCCATTTACTCACTCATGTAAAACACAGGATACAAAAGAAAACCTTACATAAAGCAAGAGGTCCAATAAACATTTGTTAGTTGACTGATTGAAACGATTTGTGTGTGTGTGTGTGTGTGTGTGTGTGTGTGTGTGATTTGGTCTGAAGTACTAAAATTTAGTGGTAAATCTAACTTTTAGTATTGACAAACTATGGTAGTTTTCAAATAATAAATAATACAAGTCAGGATCTCTAAGGAATTTCCTGGAGAAATCTAGCTTTTATCACTGAATATCATGGATGGTATTTTATATTTCTATAGTACTTGGCAAATGCATATTAGCTGTGTTATAATTTACCTGGTATAGAATGTATCCTGTGCTTGAATTTACTTTCATTTTATAATTTTACTTATAATGTAAAATAACTTAAATTCTTTGGGACTAAGTTATTTTAGAAGGTTTCTGTACATTAAAGGTCAAAACAAAGATAAAGATGGAGGTAATGAAATATTGCCTGTACTTTTAAGTGTATAAATATATTATTAGAAAACTATTTCTAAATGTTCATTGGTCTTAACATCCCTCCTCAGTAGTGTGTGTGTGTCTGTGTGTGTGTGTGTGTTTCAGAATCGTTTTCTACAACAAAATTTATATACATGGCTTGGAAAGGTAGTATAGCATGATCATGGTTGAGAAATGGCATTCAAAATCAATCATCCTGGCTTTAAAAATCTCAGCTCTGCTACGTCTTAGCTGTGTGGTCATGGGACAAATTATAGAACTTCATTAAAACTCAGTATCCTCATCTGTAAAATAAGTGTAAGATCTGCCTCAGAATGATGATTTGAGAATTAAGTGAGATAATCCATGGGAAGCACTTAGCATGGGACCTACTACAAGAGTACTTAAAAATAACTTAAAATGAAGCTTACTTTTTCAGGGACCATACTGGTCTATAAAGTAGTAGTTTCCCAGCCTGGCCAACATGGCCAAACCTTGTCTCTACTGAAAATACGAAAATTAGCTGGGTGTGGTGGCCCATGCCTGTAATCCCAGCTACGTAGGAGGCTGAGGCAGGAGAATCACTTGAGCCTGGGAGGCAGAGGTTGCAGTGAGCCAAGACTGCGCCATTGCACTCCAGCCTCGGCAACAGAGCAAGACTCCGTCTCAGAAAAAAAAAAAAAAAAAGCAGTAATTTCACTTGATCTTAGCCAACAGGTCGAGAAGCAATAAAGTGTAGTTTCTATGTTTGTAGGATTTTACTTCTGCTCAAGGAGCAGCCAGGATATTTGCAAATAAAATGTGAACAGAAATATTTAAAATACTTTAGTTATCAAGTTATATTCCCTGATATTTGGATGATGAAATAAAGAATTTCTGCCAAGAAAGAGCTTCCTGAGAGAGTAATTAGAAAACGAATTATAGACTAGAGACGGCCCTCCATTTTAGCAGGTGCCACATCTGTGAATTCCACCGAGGATTGAAAATATGCAGAAAAACTAAAAAAAAAAAAAAAAATTACAACAATAAAAAATACAAATAAAAAATAACAGTATTACAACTATTTATTTGCATGGCATTTATATTTTATTAGATAGTATAAGTAATCAAAAGATAAAGTATATAGGATAATGTGCATAGGTTATATGCAAATACTATGCCATTTTATGTCAGGGACGATCATCCATGGATTTTGGTGCCCTCGGGGATCCTGGAACCAGTGGCCCCCTCTATATCCTTCTAGATACTGAGGAATAACTGTTATAACCTTTGAAATGGCTTAATCCATGAATAGTAGAATAAAGGAATATTTTATTCTGTTCTGTTTCATGATACCTGTTGGATATTTTAACTTAACAAAACATTTGAAAAACAGTGACTCCTGCTACTTCCTTATACAGTGTATGATCAGTTTAAAGAATTCACTGTTACAAAGCATAATTAAGTTATATAACTGCCTTTTAAAATAATTTAGTTAATTATATGACAGTTAATACCAATTAGTTGCTTTGCCAGAATCTTAAGGGACAATTAATACTGGGAATAAAACAATGACCCAAAACCTTAGACAATCAGCAATGAAAATGAGTTTGTGGTTATAAGTCTCTCTGTCCAGTATGATTCTTTAGTGATTGAGGCTTGATTTTTATGGGGTAGAGATCTTGAGAATATTGGAAGAACTATAGCTCTCCAGATATTTGTATTTGTTAGTACTCATACATTTATTTTTTATTCTGTTTCTGAATTTTTTTTCAGCTGAGGAAATTTATTCTGGAAAATGTGAAATGCCTTGATTTAGTTTGTTTACTTATGGAGACAGTAGTACAATTCAGAAACCTTTATCTGAAGTTACCTAGTCTTTTCTGTTTGTGTTCCAGAGTACATAATGCAATTCCAATTTTAAGGTAGATTTAAGGGTGAGGCATGGAATTATTATTAATAGATTACTGATATATTTGATCACATTCTTAGTTTATTGCTTAAGATGTCAGCTTTTAAATACCTCATATTTTAAATAAAAACACTGAAACAAGTAGTGAACTTGCCTGTCTTGCTAACTGCAGCTGGTGACATTCTGTTGCAGACGTTGTGGGGGCAATGGTATGCTTTTGTGAATAAATTAAATTCAAAACAAGCTTTTCAGAGTTATTTTTTGTATGTTTCTCTTTGTCTACACCTTTGTTATATATAGCATCTCAGGGTGGTGGTAGAATAAGTAATAAAGCTTGACGTGTTACTTCCTACCTTTCCATTAAATACCCATGAAGATATTATATACCCATAAAGTTCTGCAAATTAAGAAACTAAGCATTGAAGCTTGCTAGCAAAGTCCAGGGAGAATTAATTTTATTAGCAGGACTGGGTTAAAAGTGTAGTCTTGAACATCGTGCTGTTTATACTACTTTGTGAACCCAAATCAGGCCAGATATCCAAAGGGAGTAGGAAATGACTTGGACCCATGCTCACAGGAACTGAAAAATAAGCAACCATCTCACTGAGGTTAACTATAATCAGACACCTCTGGAGCTGGAGTTCTCAGCCCCCTACTAACCTGCATTAGCATCTGCATTTCCAGATCTTTGCAGAGACTAAAATGTCCTAAATATAGTAAGGCAAGAAGCAAAGAAGGATTGGAAAAGGAATGTGCTATCCTAGGATTCTGAGTCCCTGTGGCAAAGTGTGGCGAAGGTAGAGGGATGGGAACAGGCTGTGCTTGGAAATGTCTCCAGAATGCCATAAGGTAAACAGCTAATGGCATATGCTCTTCCGGCTTATTGAGGGAACCCTGCCCGGGCAGTTTAGCCTCAGACCAACCAACCCCAATGAGAAGGATGTGTACTAGTGAGCCAGGTTCCAAAATCGGGCTCCGGGTGCATCAGTTCATATTTGAAGGTCAAGTTGCAGCCAAATGCCAGTCCTGGCAGATCTCTTTCGATCTTAGTAAGGATGAGTTTTAAAGGGTGGAACAGAGAAAACACTGAAAAGACACAGGAAGATAAAACATTGCTGTGAAGATTTAGAAGCAACACATGGTTCTGAAAATGACTTTTTCTAACAAGCAAATAAAGTTAAGACATCCGCTTAGTCTCCCGAAAGAAAGCCAGAAAGATATGACCTCTACAGAGTGAATAAGCTAAAGCAAGGCAAAAAATGACAAAATTGGCTGAGATAAGGACAAATGAAAGAAGCCTAAAACAGATAAAACAAAATTGTGTAGCGCTTTTGAACTCATGAATGTTCATTTACTAAATATTTATTGAACACGTACTATGTGCCTGCTATTCTAGACACTAATGGTAAAATCGTTGCATACTAAGTACAAAAATTTAGTAGAAAACATACTAAGCAATTATGAAAGGTCCAACCTAAAAGTTGTAAGATTTGTGTTAGAAAATAATAGAAAAACAGGAGTAGAAACAGCATTTAAGGTTGCTGTAAGAAGACTTTTCTAATTTCATTGATTTCCAGGTATTATTGATTCAAAAAATGCACATACACACACTCTCCTCTATAGATATATTCCGAATAATTTAAAATTTTTATTTCAAGGAAAAGGAAAAGTCCTAACAGTATTTAGGCAGAAAAAAGAAGTGATCTATATTGGAACAAAATTCAAATAGGCCTCATACTTCTTTTCTATTACAAATGCCAGAGACTGTCAGGTCATTGTTCCTCATTTGTTGCCTTATGTGATAGTATTATAATTTTTTTATGTTAGAAAATGGCAGCCCTTCTTTTTAGACCCTTAATTTTCTTCTTGGAAAAATATCTGAGTATATGGATTTTGTTACAAGAAGACACTTTATTCCTTCCTGCATTAAAGTTGCTTTAATAAGCATACAGACTCTGGTGTGTGTGATATGAATGGCACTTTCCAGGGCTTTATGGTACACTGAAGCTTCTAGTGACTCTGAAGAATACAAGATTGCCTTCCCAAGAATTCTGTGCCTATCAAGTTGCCACGTATATGTGAAGATGTCCAAAAATGCAAAGACTTGGAAAATAGGACACTTTGTCAGAAAACCTTTCAAAGATGCACTCTGGCTAAGTAAAACATGAATGCAAATCAGTCACTCAAATACGTATAAACCATACAAGTAAAGGACTGGTGGTAAACAGTGAAGCGAATTGAATATGTAAAAAAAATAAAATATTATAGCTCATGTATCTATAATTACAAATTCAACAGTCAAAGCCTGCTCTCAAAAATAAATATATTTAACAAAATGGTATAAGAAGAATCAATGTCTATAACCTTAGATTAATTTAAACAGTTTAAGGTCACAATACTTTAAAAACTGGTTCTGGCATAAGAACAGATCAATAGCCTACTTGACTAGGCTAGAGTCCACTAGAAAGTTCTGAAAGCACGTCTAGTATCTATATGTAAGAATGCTAAGATGTAACAAAGAACTAAAAATTTGTGGTAAAGGGTATTGGGAAAATTGGTTTAGTGTTTAGAAATAATATTAAATCTGGATTCCCTCACCATGTCATATATTAAAATACAAGTGAATAAATATTTAAGGAAAGAAATTAAATCATTAAAATATAAAGATACATAAATGCAGGTGAATATTAACCATGCTCAGGCTAAGTAAGGACTTTGAGCACAAAAGTAATAGACATAATTACAAAGGCCTATGTCAGTAAACTTGACTATGTAATTTATATTCAACAACAACAAAACTCTAAATAGTTAGTGATCACAACAAACTAGGGAAATGATTTGTAACAGAATTTGGCAACAAGTTGTCATACATGAATCAGCAAGAAAAAACCCTAGTGGACCTGATTTCACTTACCAATTCATAGAAGAAAACATCTCATTGAATGCCAGATAGGTTTTTAAAAATGATTTTATTTTGTTTTGGCAATGGATATAGAGTGAATATTCTGATACACTGCTGGAGGAAACTGTGACATGACTTTTTTTGGATGTCAGTTTGTTAGTATATATTGGGAGCCTTTAACATTCATACCCTTTGAACCAATTATATCACTTACAGAATTTACTCTGTAGAAATAAAGATACAGATATTGAAGTATGTTCATTAATAGACTTGTTAAACAGCCATCCATTAAAAATAGTAGTTTTAAAAATTAATAACAGCTTGAAATGTTGCTTATATAATATCAAGTTAAATAAAAACATCATACAATAAGATGTCCAATATTACTACCATTTGGGAAAGATTTACCAGAAGAAAGTATACCAAAATATTAGCAAGGGTTAATTTTTAAAATGTCTTCTCTATACCTTATTTATATCCTTTATATTCTTTTTGTATGTTCTGTAATGAGTTTATATTATTTTTATAAGTAGTTTGAATACATGTGAAATGTTAAATTCTTTCCACCATCTTCTTTTAATTGCATGTGGTTTTCACTAAGCAGTGAATTGGTTTAATATAGAAAACTTTATCTGTTCCACTTCATTCTTTAAGGAAATATATAAACCATATCAGGGGAGGCAGAGCAAGTTTTGAGGAGAGAAGATTTTCATTGTATTCTTGGAAGGATAAATAAAAGAATAAACATTTTATTTGACCCTTGTTAGCCATCTGCTTTATACAGTAAATTGTATTTATAAGATGCCAGAGAAAAATAATA
Source organism: Cheracebus regulus (assembly GCA_963574635.1). Taxonomy (NCBI): domain Eukaryota; kingdom Metazoa; phylum Chordata; class Mammalia; order Primates; family Pitheciidae; genus Cheracebus; species Cheracebus regulus. Next base: position 48,991 of record CAUYQU010027618.1, on the reverse strand, counting down.
AATTTATTCAAGGTGTTATAAATGTGCCAGTTACAAATTTAAATTTGTAGTCGTATCAGTGGACAGTTTTGAACTAAGATCTTTTATAAAATCAGACAAAGTTTTAACACTTAGGATGCAATGAAAGAAATGTATGTGGAAGTCTTTCAGTTAGAGTAGAATATAAGATGGAACACTACCTGAAACAATATTCATTTGAGATGTGCGCAATTTTTCTCTATTCCTGGAAGGTACCCCTTTGTGCTGTGAGAAAAGCAAGAGGAGGTTCCTGATAGGGTCTGTACTTTCAGTTATGCTGTAGGTTGCGAGCTAGCACCATTTGAAAAGGAGCAGGGTAAGAACATGATATCCATGTATTATGGAAGAGTAGCATACATAAAAGAGTCACCTTTGGAGTACGTGGGATAATATTCTAGCTTATAATCTCTTAAATTACTTAAAATTGGCAGTTCTTCTTTCCCAATACCTGGAAGAAGGAGTTTCTTTAAGTCGGAAGATCCCTTAATGTACAAATAAGTTGTACCCTATACGTACAAGTAAGTCGTCTGTACCCTACAATCCTATTCCTTCATTAAAAACAAAAACATAATACCTTTAACAAGTATCTTTTCCCTCCGTAATTTATAGCACTTGCCTGGTATTGTGTCCAATTTTAAAGTCTTTGTTTTGGTGTAAGGACAATGTTTCATCAAACATTACAAGATCTGATCTGAAAGTGTTCCCACTTAGAGTAAAAAAGAATAGGCCTGAGTCATTCAGAAGGCTTTCATATGAATGTTGGCTTTGAAGAATTTATATTAATTATTTTACCAAAAGCTTTTTTATTCCTTTTATAGACCAGAATTGGATACAAGTCATTTAGTTCAGTGGTACTTAGTTCTTAGCATTTCCATTTCCTTTCTAGCCCTTATTTTCTTTCCTCCCAACCAAAAACAACAAAAAAGATTTTCATATTTTGTTTTAAAGCAGAATTCTGTTATCTCTTCTGTTCAGAAGAGATAAATAAGGGCAGGATGAAGGTGATGATTGGTATTTGGTGATGGAATGTTTATCCCCCTTTGGATTTGCAATGACCATCAATAGGGATGAGCTGGTGAAAACTAGATATGTTTGTTAGGAAAAGGTAAGTAAAGGGACATGACTTGGAGGAAGCATTCTGCTACCAGCAACTACTGTGTATTGGTGAGGCCCTTTCTTGGTCTTAGAAGGCCAATTAAAATGTGTCTCTGGATTTCAGAGGGCAGTACAGATGATAGTCTTTGTCACTCATCCTGGCACTTTTGAGTGTCCTCAAGACATTGACACTTCTGATTCATGATCTATACATATTCTGTCACCATATCTGCTCTTTGCTCCACACCCTCTCCCTTTCTCTTTTTCCTTCCTTGACAATGTTTGTGGGGTGGTAAGAAAGAATTTTGGAACCAAGAAATGAGGGGTGGCGGGGGAGAGGAAGATGATCTATTTTTGACACTCTGGCTTCTTGCTACTCTGTCCCAGAATATACCCCCAGGCAATTGGAATCCCTAGTCGGAAAAACACTGGAGAATGACTTTCCTTCTGCTTCTTTTCCTTTGCAGGAAACACATGAAATTGTGGCAATCAAGAAATTCAAGGACAGTGAAGGTAGATATGTATATATGTATATGTATCTGTATATATGTATTTTTCCTTTTGTATTACGTTTTTATAGAGTGTGGAAGAAGTGGCACCTAGCTGGTTACACACTGTCTATTCCTGATATTTTGAGTTACAGTCTCAGAAAGTGAATATAGCTTATTTATTATCCTGCTTTGCTTTCAAACATTTAGTTCCTTCTATGTGAATATTTTCAAATCTCATATTAGAAAATTCATCTTTTTATTTTAAGGTACAGTCAGCATTGGAAATCTTGCTCCAAAGGCTGGTTAGAAGGCATGTTGTTTATGCTGTTTCTAAATATTATTAAAATTTAAAAACTGACTTGAAGTAAATACTTTTGTGGGTCCACACAAATAGCAAGTACTGTGTGAAAGATTTCAGTATTAGTTACTGTGATCTCCAGCTCCTAGTCAGAGTTAGAAATACAAGGATAAGCGACTGACAATATCAAGGGATTGATTTTATATTTAGAATAATGCAGTGGAAGAATAAAAGGTTTTTAAGAAGAAATACTATGCTTAGGGGCCTTCATCACATCCAGACCATTTCAAACAGAGTTGTAAAATTACCCCATGCTGGGCAAGAAAGTTTAAAATAATGCATTTGTTTTCAAATCTAGACTGTTGGCCATCCAAAGATAGCCAAATAGAGAAACTGATGACAAAAATAGATACAGCCTTTAAGGTGCTCCAGACAACATTTTTTTCAGACTTTTTGGACTGAGACCCACAGTAGAAATATATGTTACGTCTTAACCCAGTGTCCACACACATATGTAACACTGTATGTAAATGAAGCAAAAATGTCACAAATTTCTTTATGAGTGTGAAGCACTCTACTTTGTTCTTTCCTGTTCATAAAAATGCCTATTGTGACATCAAATAGATTGACTACACCACTAATAAGCCAAAGCCTGCTATTCGAAAAACTGTGGTCTAAAAGTAGGAAGTACCAACATAGCATCAATCTTCATATCTAATCAGAAGTATGGAAATAGCAGTCATAGCTTACCTTCTTTAGCACACATTCCCTAAGTGATGTAAGACACCAGCCTCTATATTTATGAACAGTTTCATCACCGTCACCTCAGAGACTTAGCAGACATTAAATAACAAAAAGGGACTTGCTCCAGGATAGATGCAGCAGTATTTGATGTAACTCATCTCTGATGTGCTATTTATTGGAACACATGCATATCAGCTGGGAACTTTAGCAGTCATTGTATGGGTAGGCTTAAAGGGAAGGTAAAAAAGAACTTTTTGCTTGTTCTGGGGGGACAAAAAAAGTCTTGCTTCAAATGGGATACTTGTTGTCTAGCAGGAAGCAGTAGCTCCAGGCCATCCCACTGTGAAACCACTGTAAACGAGCTCTTTGAGCAGTGACTTTGGGTCAACAGGTGGCTGAGAGACAAATGGTGATCTCCTAAAAAGAATAGTTGCAACAGTAGATCAAAGCACAACCTTCGCATGCATGTAAAGGCTTCTGGCTGTGCATTCATCTTTCAGGGCATATTGGCAAGCATCAGTTACAACCAAAAATAATAACTGTCAAATTTTGTAAAAAGTACAATCTAGGCCATGTATGCTGTCATTTTTGTTTGCTTTGAGACAGGGTCTCACACTGTCACTCAGGCTGGAGTGTAGTGGCGCGATCTTGGCTCACTGCAACCTCCGCTTCCCGGGCTCAAGCAATTCTACAGCCTCAGCCTCCTGAATAGCTGGGATTACAGGCATGCACCGCCACACCCAGCTAATTTTTTTGTATTTTATTTGTAGAGATGGGGTTTCGCCATGTTGCCTAGGCTGGTCTCAAACTGCTGAGCTCAAAGAGATCTGCTCACCTTGGCCTCCCAAAGTGCTGAGATTACAGGCATGAGCCACCTTTTCTGGCCCCATTACTTTCTTTTTAAGTAAATACTATATTCTTCACAATCTCTATCCTGTGCATAACAATTCTTAGCTTCAATTATATGTTTTTACATGTGTTATTATACCTTTAGAGTGGAAATCTAGTGTATCCATTGAAATTCATTGAGCACTGAGCGAAGTGCTGTGAGAGTTCAGGTGTGGATACTTTCAGGAGCGTATGACCTATTAGGAGAATTAAGACCTGTATAAATAACAATAAAACACAGTAGAAAGCAGTTATTGCCTGAATGGAGACATGGAACTTGGATCATTTTGAGGTGAGAGAAACTGTTTGTAGACGTGGTATCAGGAGTGCATGAATAGTCTAGACATGGAAAACATTTGATCTGCCCTTATTTTATTGACCAACAAAACATTAATCTGCTCTGCCGTCATCTCTACCAGACCATTATCACTCACCATCACTCAGAGGCATGCAGCCTTATCACCGACCCCACCTTGTCAATGACACCTATGTACCGCCTACACATACTTCTAGAGGGATACTTCCAAAACATTTCTGTGCTAGAACCTGAAGACATACCCAGTTATTCATAAACTTTTTCATTCCAGTCCAGCCCACTTTCCTACTGTTTACACTTCTCCCAGGGAGATACTAGTACTCTCTGTCTTTACCCTTTTCCTCCTGCTGGAGTAGTGTCTTGCTTAATGGAAAGAAAGGGTACATGTTTGGCGAACAACTCATTTGGAGTGTGAAGTGTACATAGATAGTCTTATTCAGGTAAGGATGTCTATTCAACCCCTATGTAAACCATTTAATTCTCAGTTTATTATCTTAAATTTTTGCCATTTATAATAAAAAATAGAGTGTTATGATAACATTGCCTTCATTGTCATGTAGCTCTCATTAATCCCCTTTATTATTCTCAAAATATTCTTTTGATATTATGACAGTGATTATCTAGATCTGATGTTTAAAAGTCTTAGTGAAGATAATGAAATAATCCTATAAAAATATTGTTAACTGAAATAGGATCTGCACTTGATCTGATCCATGTTCAAGTTAATCCAGTACAGATGCTCCTTGACTTGTGATGAGGCCACATCCCAATAAACGCATCATAAGTGGAAAAACTTCTTACGTACAGAATGCTTTGGCTGGGCATGGTGGCTCACACTTGTAATCGCAGCAATTTGGGAAGCCAAGGCAGGAGGATCGCTTGAGCCCAGGCGTTTGAGACCAGCCTGGGCAACATGGTGAGACCCTGTCTCTACAAAAAAATTTTTTTTAAAATTAGCCAGGCATTGTGGTGCATGCCTGTAGTCCTAGCTACTCAGTAGGCTGATGTAGGAGGATCGCTTGAGCCCAGAAGGTTGAGGCTACAGTGAGCTGTGATCATGCTACTGCACTCCAGCCTAGGTGACAGAGTAAGACCCTGTCTCAAAAAAAGCCTTTACTATACCCAACTTACCACACATCCTAGCTTTAGCCTAGCCTCCTTTAAACGTGCTCAGAATACTTACATTAGCCTATAATTGAGCAAAATCATATTAACAAAGCCTATTTTATAGTAAGATGTTGAATATCTCGTGTAATTTATTGAAGACTGTAGTGAAAGTGAAAACCAGAATGATTTTATGGGTATTCAAAGTATGGTTTCTCCTGAACACATATGGCTTTCACACCATCATAAAGTCAAAAAATTGAAGTCAAACCATTGTAAGTTGGTGACCATCTGTTCTCTCACTGATAACATGGAGTATTTTGTGAGAGTACATGTTAACTTCTGGTAGCTTTAAAAGATTATACTAATGTCCTACTTTCTTGTTAAAGTCATATGTTCACAAATTTGTGTAAAATGGTTGTGAAACTATATTTTGTTATCCTACTATTTAGTTCAGTAAGTCCCTATTATCCCAGGATGATAGATCACTATTTAAAATGGGAACCAGAATTTCATAGTAAATAAAAGTTTATATTGGGACTTTAAGTGGGTAAAATGAAACTAAAACTATGAAAATAAGTTTATAGTTAACACAATTTAGGTTATAATAGCAACTAATATGCTATTTCAAGAAACAATCAAGTGTTAACCTTTTTGGGAGGAGGAACAGTTTTTACAGTAAAATTGTAGGCTAGGCCAATGAATAGCTTCTACAGTAAAGAGGGTCGGAGAGAGATCCAAGATGGCCGATTACTAGCAGCTCAGGATTGTAACTCCCAGTGAAAGCGCAGAGAGCGAGTGGACGCCACACTTGCCGACCAATTTTTGCTGCCCACGGACCAGGGTATTCCCAGTGGAAGAGTCCCATGGGTCGCCAGCACGACCCTTTCGGCTGGTGCAGCTGTTTTGACAGCGCCTCAGCCCGGCGGCTCTTGGTGCGGAGTAAACGGGACTGGGTCTCCTTTTGGATGATGTTTGGAGCTCTGGCGAGGCAGAGCAGTCCATCCAGCTGATTGAAAAAGGGACTGAGAAGCCAGACCGGAGACCCCCGGGCAGAAAAGCACCACGAATTTCAACGCTGCTGTTTTAGCCAGCATTGCAGGTCGCCACAGTGAAAATTACATAGATTCCGGAGCTGAGAATCAACAAGCTGGACGTCCACTCAGAGACCTAATTTGAAAGTTGGTAATTACAGAGACGACAGGTGGATAAAACCATAAAGATGCCAAGAAGCCACCGTAAAAAAAAAACTGAGAACACTCAAAATCGGAATGTCTCTCCTTCTAAAGAGGACGCTAGTTCCTCATTAGTAACGGAACAAGGCCTGATGGAAAACGAGTGTGAAGAATTAACCAAGTCAGGCTTCAGAATGTGGCTAATAAGAAATGTCTGTGAGCTAAAAAAAATATGTTCTAACCCAATGCAAAGAAACTAATAACTTTGAAAAAAGGTTTGATGAAATGCTAATGAGAACGGACAATTTAGAGAGAAATATAAATCACTTAATGGAGCTGAAAAACACAATATGAGAAATTCGTGAAGTATGCACAAGTTTTAACAGTCGAATTGGTCAAGCAGAAGAAAGGATATTAGAGGTCGAAAACCAACTTAATGAAATGAAACGAGAAGATAAGATCAGAGAAAAAAGGATAAAAAGAAATGAGCAAAATCTTCAGGAAATATGAGACTATGTGGAAAGACCTAATTTACGCTTAATAGGTATAGCTGAAAGTGACAAAGAGAATGAATCCAAGTTGGAAAATATTTTTAAGGATATTATCCAGGAAAATTTTCATAAACTAGCAAGACACGACAATATTCAACTCCAGGCAATACAGAGAACCCCACAAAGATATTCCTCAAGAAGACCAACCCCAAGACACATAATCATCAGATTTACTCGGATTGAAATAAAGGAGAAAATATTAAGGGCAGCCAGTGGGAAAGGCCAGGTTACCCATAAAGGGAAGCCTATCAGACTCACAGCAGATCTCTCAGTAGAAACTCGACAAGCCAGAAGAGAGTGGGGGGTAATATTTAACATCCTTAAAGAAAAAAACTTTCAACCCAGAATCACATATCCAGCCAAACTAAGTTTTACAAGCGAGGGAAAAATAAAATTTTTTGTGAACAAGCAAGAACTCAGAGATTTTATCACCACCAGGCCTGTTTTACAACAACTTCTGAAAGAAGTACTATACACAGAAAGGAACAACCAGCATCAGTTATCCTAAAAACTTACCAAAAAGTAAAGAATATTACAGCAATGAAGAATTTACATCAACTAACGGGCAAACAGCTAGTTAGCCTTAAATAACAGTATTAAATTCACATATATCAATATTAAGCCTAAACTTAAAGGGATGAAATGCCCCAATTAAACATACAGTTAGACAAACTGAATAAAAAGTTAAAACCCAGCAGTATGCTGTATTCAGACCTTTCTTATAGGCAAGGACACACAAAGACTTAACATAAAGGGATGGAGGTAGATCTACCAACCCAATGGAGAGCCAAAAAAAAAAAACAAAAAAAAACAAAAAAAAACCAGATTTGAACTCAGACTTGGAACGAGCAAATTTAATAAATATTTACAGAACCTACCACCCCATATCCACAAAACATGTATTTTTTTATTATATCATACCTATTCTAAAAATGATCACATAATAGGAAATGAATCACTTTTTAGTAATTGCATAAGCATTTCACAGATTTAAATGAAATCCTGAGCAATAGAGCAAGATTCTCGTTCTCGCTCCCTTTCTCTTTCTTCTCTTTTATTCTACTTCTTTCTCTAAAAAAAAAAAAAGAAAAAAAAAGAAAAAGCCAAATGCGTCAGGTGACACCCATGTGCCGTGACATCCAAATGCATCAGGTGACACCCAGCAGCACTTGTGTGTCGGCTCACGAACATGCATTACTCACACCTGCAGCGTTCCCAGGCACCAACATGGCACCTCACAAGACATCCCCCCCAAAAAAAAAAGAAAGAAAGAAAGGGGTTTCCCCTCATAAAACCATGAGATATCATGAGACTGATTCACCATCATGAAAACAATACAGGAGAAACTGCCCCCATGATTCAATTATCTCCCACCAAGTCCCTCCCACAATATGTGGGAGTTATGGGAGCTACAATTCAAGATGAGATTTGTGTGGGATACAGTCAAACCATACCACACAACTTACTAACATATAGTCCTTCTAAGAATATACATAGAGCCCTTAATAGAATATTATTCTAAATTCTAGGTTGATGTATCGACTCACTTAACCCTCGTATAATCCTGCGAAGTTGGTAGGTTTATTGTACCCCATTTTACAGAAGAAGAACATGAAGCATTTTCTAAAATTAAACTTACTTTCCCATCTATCTCAAAACTTATTTCTTCCTGTATTTACCACAACATACTCAGGCACTCAGCTTCAACAATCAAAGCTATTTCCCAGTGCTTTCTTTCTTATCTCTTACATCCTGCTTTTCCATCTGCTATCATTTCTCACCAAGATTACTGAAACCATGTCCTCAGAATCTTTCCGGTCTCACCAGCTTTCAAGTCATCTTTAATTTGCCTGCTAAGGCAATCTTTCTCAAACTCAAATAGGGTTAGACACCTTCCATTGGTCTTCCCGATAACATCTCTTCTTCACAAGGCCCAGTAATCCTTTTGCATGTGGAAGCCCCTGCCATCCTCTTCACCTCATTCCCTACTGCTCAGGGTTCTACAGTCCCAGTTCCCATCACACCTACCAGTTTGACGGGAACCACCTAGAGTCCCCTAAATGAGAAAATCTTCTCATATTTCTTCATCTTTGTACATAGTATTCCTATAGCCAGAATATCTGCCCTTCGAGTTCCAGCTGGTGACAACATGTACCCTCCCCATAAGCCTTCCTTGACAACTGCCCATCACCACACCTCATTCCCTCTCTTGCAGCACAGCAGTCTACTCACACTCCCAACTTAGCAATCAATCCACAGTGTGAGTGTTTCTCACACTGATAGAGACAGAATGCAGAGAAATCCTAGGCAGACAGGGGCAGGTCCCCAACAAAACCCCACCTTCAAGCCAAACACCCTGAAACCCACAGCCCAAAGTGATAAATTTTATCCCTGTTTGCCTGTTCTCTCCTGATCAGTTCTTTCTGAATAATGTCTTTTTACCAACTGATTGTTGCCTTTTCCAAAACTACTTATGGCCTGTCCTGCTCCAACATTTCATGCCTATAAAGACCCCAGACTCAGTCAGTAGAGAAGAGGTTTGACTGGTGCACTAGTCCATTTTCATGCTGCTGATAAAGACATACCCAAGACTGGGCAATTTACAAAAAAAACAGGTTAACTGGACTTACAGTTCCACATGGCTGGGGAGGCCTCACAACCATGGCAGAAGGCAAGGAGGAGCAAGTCACGTCTTACATGAACAGCAGCAGGCAAAGAGAGTTTGTGCAGGAAAACTCCCCCTTACAATAACCCTCATATCTCATGAGACTTACTATTCTGAGAACAGCATGGGAAAGACCTGCCCTCCATGATTCAATTCCCTCCCACTGGGTCCTTCCCACAAAATGTGGGAGTTCAAGATGAGATCTGGTTGGGTACACAGCCAAACCATACCAACTGGAGAATTCAGAGGATGGCTGGATCTACTGCCATATCACCCAGAACATGAACACACCTGATCTCATCCGATCTTGGAAGCTAAGCAGGGTCAGGCCTGGTTAGTACTTGGATGGCAGACAGACAGCTAGACTTCGGAGGAGAGATGGCTTAACTTCAGGGAAGAGCCAGCTGGAGATGGCTGGACTTCAGGGAAGATCATCCGCCCGTCCCATGCCCTCTCCAGCTAGCCTCTCTGCCAAGAGCCACTTCCAAAGCTAAATACAATTATCCACCTCCACCAACTTTCAAGTGTCCATGTGACCCAATTGTTCTTGGACACTGGACAAATGCTTGGGACCCACTGAGTGCAGATACCCAAAAAAGGTTGTCACACTGGCCCTTTGCCCTCCTGAGCTGACAGCAGCTGCCCCACACAGTGAGGCAAAGGGCCCACTGAGCTGATGAGACACTGCTGTCCATGGATGGTGGAGCTAAGACAGCACTCTTGAGCTTCTGGGGTAAAGGCTCCCCCACCTGGACACTGCTGTGGGGCCCACACAGAGCCTGCTCCTGCCAACGCCCAAAGTGGCTGGCTGGATCCTGCACTCGCTTGCCCACACACTCCCACCAGCAAGAGGTTGAGCACGGCAGGCTGAATACACGGGGTGCTCCCATTACAAGTTCGACAAAGGGATTGAGAAAAACTCCTGCATCAGTATTACCGACTGCACTAGGCGCTACATTTGTACAAAGTCTCTTTTTTCCCCTGTATCTTAATAATCATCACCATATATATAATACATAGTAGGTACCCAATAAATGTTCCTATTCTACATAGAGGAAATGAAATGGGAGCGCAAGCATTAATCACAGTGTGCATTCCAACACCAAACTATGTTTTACATTCTCCCTTTACATTAATGGAAACCAAAACTAAAATTCTAAGCCCCCCAACCAACTGAATGGACCCCTTCTCTCGACCAAGGGCATTCCAAGGTTAACCTGAAAAACTAGTTCAGGCCAAGAAAGGAAGGAGGAGTCAGATACGATTATAATCTCCTCCCTGTTGGAATTCAGGCACAGTTGACCAGCATTAACATCAAGTAGACCTTAAGACTGATAGAAGAGATTCTTTTAAGTCTGATAAGAAACATTTACTATCAATTCCCCCTGAAGCCTGCTACCTGAAGGTTTCATCTGCATGATAAAACCTTGGTTTCCACAACCTCTTATCTTAACCCAGACATTCCTTTTTATTGATTCCAGGTCTTTAGATAACAACTCTTTCAACCAACTGCCAAACAGAAAATCTTTAGGCTGGGTTGCAGTGGCTGAAGCCTATAATCCCAGCACTTTGGGAGGCCAAGGTGGGCAGATCACATGAGGCCAGGAGTTCAAGACCAGCATGGCCAACATGGTGAAACCCTGTGTCTACTAAAAATAGGAAGAAAAAAAAAAAAAGCTGGATGTGGTGATGCATGCCTGTAATCCCAGCTACTCAAAAGGCTGAGGCAGGAGAATTGCTTGCACCCAAGAGGGAGAGGCTCCAGTGAGCTCAGAGATCACACCACCGCACCACAGCCTGGGCAACAGAGAAAGACTCTGTCTCAAAAAATAAAGAAAAGAAAATCTTTACATCTGCCTGTGACCTGGAAGCTCTCCCCACCTCCAGTTGTCTCACCTTTCTAGACAGAACCAAAGTATAACTCACATGTACTGATTGAGGCCTTATGTCTCCCGGAAATGTATAAAACCAAGCTGTAGCCTACCCACTTTAAGCACATGTTCTCAAGACCTCTCGAGGGCTGTGTCATGAACCATTGGTCACTTGTATTTGGCTGAGAATAAATCTCTTCAAATATATTCAGAGTTTGACTCTTCTTTTTGATACAAAGAACAACTGAGCCCAGTAGAGACTTAGTAACCTCCCTGAGATCACTTTGCCCAGTGAATGATAGAGCTACAATTTGAAATTACTCCAGGCCAGGCGCGGTGGCTCACACCTGTAATCCTAGCACTCTGGGAGGCCGAGGTGGGTGGAACACCTGAGGTCAGGAGTTCAAGACCAGCCTGGCCATCATGGTGAAACCCTATCTTAAAAAAAATAAAAAATAATAAATAAAAGAAATTACTCCAAAATCTGTGTTTATAAAGTAGCACATTCCCCATCATTACCCTTTTTCTTTGTTTAAAAAAATCCCAAGTGTTAGTTTCCAGTAGAGAAACATAAAGCCCAACACTGATGACAGTTGAATTCACACAGTAGGTGAATTCAACAATAACTTAGTAGGCCAATAACCCATCAGAACAGCTGGAGGTCATGTTTTGGCACTGAGAACAATACAGAATTGGCCAAGAAAAGCAAAGTGACTGTACACAAACTAACAAAGATCTTCTGTCTTTGGCCAGGTTAAATTAAAGTTGGCTAGGTTAAATTAAAGCTGGCTACATTAATCTCCCAGAGAAAAATCTTCCTTAAAAAAGTAACTCAAAAGTTAATCTCCCAGAGAAAATCTTCTTTTAAAAAGTAACGCAAACTTCTCATCTGTTTACAAAAGTGAATCTGCAGCAAATCACTTACTTTTGCCTTTCAGAGTCAACATTTCAAACATTTTGAAACCCTATGGTGTATGGAGCAGAAAAGGCCAGGATTCAAGTGAGGGCCCTGAGTTTGAATCCCAATTTTACTACTTAGCAGCTGCCTGAGTTTTAATTGACCTCTCTGAAGTATTAAAATGTGGACAACAATTGCCCTGCTGTTACTGGGAAGAGTAAATAACAATGTATGTAAAGCACCTGAGCATTACCAGGCCCATTAAATGGCATAACATATCTATAACCCCTGAGCAAAGTACCTGGGCCAGGGCAAGCACTGGATAAACATCAATTCCTTTCCTTTTAGGTAATTCTCCACTCCCTTTATCTCACACAATATCATGAATAAATAACCTGTCTCGAGGAGCTACGCCCCCTCTTACAAATTAAAATAAGTTCCTTCTTCCAAATAAGAATTTTTCCAAAGATTCAGATGAACCCTGACCACCAAAGAGCTGTGTGGTTGCAGGCAGCCTAAGGATTCAGTAAACTCAAGGCTTAAGGTAGGACAAAGCCAACAGTGAAAATTAACATCCGGCCGGCTGCAGTAGGCTCACGCCTGTAATCTCAGCACTTTGGGAGGCAGATGCGGGCGGATCACTTGAGGTCAAAAGTTCAAGACCAGCATGGCCAACACGGTGAAACCCCATCTCTACCAAAAATACAAAAAATTGTCCAGGCGTGTGCACCTGTAGTCCCAGCTACACGGGAGGGTGAAGTGGGAGAACTGCTTTAACCCGGGAGGCAAAGGTTGCAGTGAGCCAAGATTGTACCACTGCAATCTAGCCTGGGTGACAGAGTGAGACTCCATCTCAAAGAAAAAGAACATTAACATCCCGCCAGGATGGTCTCTTCATCGATCCAGGGCAGTCAGAACCTTTGAGTGCTGGTGAAGTGACCAACAGGCATTGATGTTTCAGGAAAACATGCAGTGAATTCATTCAGCTCTCTACAGTAAGTGCAAAGCCAGTGGCCTATGAGCGTCTGCCCACTTTCCTGTCCTGCTCAGAGACATGGAAATGTGAAAGAAGTGAACTAGCCAAATTAGAGAGCACTGTGCTTCAGATATGGTCATGAAAAAAGAGTAAGTCCTTTATAACCAGTTGATAAGCAAAAGTACCTCGCTGAGAATATGGGACAATCTTTCGAGACTTACAAAGTATTTCATCTCTAATTAAGAATCCTAACTGCCAGATTCCTAAGATGAAAGTACTTCTTCTCCAAGATGTACTGGGATCCATTTCAACCTGATGATTCTATTACCTTTCTTCAATACCATATCGTGAGCCTGAAAAACATGCTTTCATGCTGCACATGGGAAATATAACCCTAAGACTAAATAAACAAATCAGGAAAACTTTTAGTTTCAAAATTACACAACCAATTTAAATTCAAGACAAATTTCATTCAGAACTTTATGATAGTGTTTTTGGTAGTTGGGGACTGACACACAAAAACATCTCCCATAAAAAGAAATAAACACCTTGCTTCTATGTGTATCTATAAACACCAAACTAAGAATGTTGATTAGAATTAAGAGGATATTGTCATTTAATTTTGCAAAAAATTAAAATTATAAATAATATACGTTTTCTAAGTTTGACTTCAAGAGAACTTAAAAACTACATCTGAGTTTTGAAACAATGGATGAACTCAGTTTAGAAATCACTGTGGTGTACCATTCTTCCAAGTAGAGAAGATCGGTTGTTAAAGCTCAAACATCTCTAAACTGATGTTTTAGAGAATCAAGAATATCTTCAGTATTTTCTAACCTTGTCTTCTAAAGGGATCTGACAGTTTCCTCCTGTGTGGCTCCTATGCACCCTGAAAACACCTAAGTCAGCCCTTCTGCCCTTGCTGTTCTATGTGCTTCATTCCTCTTGCCAGGAGCCCTCCAAGGGACAAGCTGTCTGTTTCACACCTGCCATTCTCCCCTGGCACCTAGCTCCATTCCTGGCCCAGAGGACAGGCACCCAAGGACAGCCTGTCTGGGGCTGAAAATACACCTAAGTCCCCACTGCCAAAAATAGGGCCGAGGACAAGTATTCTACGGCCTGTCAAATGTTTCTAAAACCCAGAAAACCGCTTTCTTCACACTATTCTCAAAAACATATGCCTGTTCTAAGAAAAATCACTTTTACACTGCATGTAAATTCTTTATTCTTTAAATAGAACTCTCTAGGTCCCCGCAAACATTTTAGACAGGTGCTATGGAAAACATACTGTTTTTTCACAATACATGAATACAGGAATCATGTACCAGGTACCAGGAATTAATACATTATATGTACCAGGAATCGATACATTAAGGCTGCAAGAGGCCTTACACATCCACTAGTCCAATACTTTCATTCTGGGGTCTCAAAAAATTACTTGCCCAAAATCACATGAGTTAGTCAGAGGCAGAATCAAGAACACTCCTGTTCACAGAAAGAGGGCTCTACTTCCCAGAGCTCCCTCCTCCACAAGAGTCCAGGAGTTATTTTTATGTTGACATGTTTACCAGCACTCCCGAGCCATTAAATGTATTTTAAATGTCCAATACATTTAAAAGCTGGCAACTCAACTTTTTCAGAAAAAGAAAATATAATCTGATTGTATCAGCCATTTAACTATTAACTATACTAAAATATTAAAGTTACTTTTTTTTAGCACACTATTAAAAGGAACAGTGATACTTGATACAAAATTCTGAAATTGAGGATTTTTTCCATATGCAGGTCTGTTTTATTGAGACCTATTAACATGCTAATATAAACTGAAAAAAACAAAGAATCAACAACTAAATGGAAATCTGCCCATCTGGTTCTGCAATATTATTGACGAATAGATAACTAATTGGTAACATATCTTAGTTTTCCCCAGGGTTCTCTGAAGCATGCAAAATATATATACATGTATTTATTACTTACCAAAAACAGAGAACCATATTCAAAAGTGTCATTCATAATCTCTTGTTTCAGCTCTTGTTTTTCCATAGATGTTCCATTTTCTTTTTCACCCTTCTTTTCAGGGCTAATCCTATCAATGTTGGGAACATACGCCATTTCCAAACATTCTGCACTTTCCATTTTGACAGGGAGTATGCCTTTGATCCTCTGAAACAACGCAGCTACGGACCCGGCCTCGCATGCTGATTTGGAAGAACTGGCTTTGTCAACATCTTCCTGATTCGATTTCACGGCAGATGTTGTTCTTGGAACCTTGTGTGAAGCATTTTTAGAATGAGTTGTAACATGCACAGCCTGGCTAGTAACGAGTTTATTAAACTGCTGCTTATGTGTCTTGTTAATTAGAATTTCTGCCTTTCTGTCTGCATTCAAGTCAGATCTTGGCGATCTGCTCAAGACTGTTGTTGGCTGTCTTGAGGAAGACACTGATGAGGGTGATGAAGCATTGGTCAGCTGAGGTCTGGGAGTGTCCTTTGATAAAGCAGCATCTTTGGATTGCAACACTGGTCTAGACATAACTTTTGCTTTGACATTCTTGAAGTTTGGTCTGGGATAACTTATAATTTCAGTTTTTCTAACTTTGCAGCCTATTGGGGTATTTGTTTTGGTTGTTGATTTTCCTAGACTAGGTTTACACATGTTCACAGGTGCCCCCTTCAAGTCTGGCATGTTTTTAAGCTTTCGATTACTCTTCTCCACTTTCTTACATTTCTCTGTTGCTTCAATCGGCGAAACAGAAAAGGTTACTTCTGTGGGTTCTAGGACTGGTGTTGACATGCACATCGTGTTGTTTGTGCTAATGACCATATTATTTGCATCCCAAGTGAGCTCAAATGGTGAACCCACCTTTTCTCCTGGCGGGCTACTCAGAATCAATTCTGAGGTAAGATTTTGGGTTCCCAAATCCTTTCCTTTGGAGGCCATTTGTGTGTCTTCAGTCTCAGTGACTTTATGCTCTGGGTTCAGCACTTGGGCTTCACTTTTATCAAAAGCTGGCACCACTAAAGGGCATTCATCATCAGTAAGACAATTGGACACTGTCTCTCTTAGATTTTGGCCCATTTCCTTTTGCCTGTATGAGCTCTGTGAATGTGACTCGCTATTGGATTCATGTTTGGATAAACAAAAGAACTCTTGTAAAGCAGACCCATTGGGGACTTCCATGCCATCAGAAACTGGTGTTAGAGCTTGTATCTCTTTTTCTCCAACTAGTCTTTGCTGTGAGCCATCTGTGTACTCACTGGTGACCTTTCCTGAAGAGCATGGACAGTGATTTCCAATATCTGGAGCAAAAACCTCAGGTTGCATCGCCACATCAGAAAACGCTGTGTAAGTCATGTCTTGGGGTTCTGATGGTGTAGCTTGAGGGTTTCCAAAGCGTTCTCTATCAAAAGTAGTTTCTCTTGCATGCATCTTAGCAGAATGGGAAGATGTCCAAGAGGAATAGGATAAAGAAGATGTATTTCCACTTCTCCCACCAGTTGGTGGCAGACTTCCAGTGGTATGGAAAGACTGACTCTTTCCGACGGCATGATGTGATATAAAGGTGCAGTTAACTTTATCCACGGTCACGTCAAATGTCTGGTTAAGCTCCAAGGCAACAGAGTAGCCTGTACATTTCAAACCGTCATTAGGCTTCCACACAAAAGGCAAAGATGGCTCAACACTCTGGCCCTGAACTGCTTCTAAGCAATGACAATTATGTTGCAGATATTCAGGCTTCTCCGTACCTACAAGTGCAGGAGACTGACAAATCGAATCCTCATGCCTATCTAACACCTGCTTACTAATGCAGTCACTAGAAGACTTTTCATGATCAAATACTTCAACACACTGAGGGCTTAAAGAAATATTTTCACCAGTGACCACAGAAGAGTCAGTTTCGTAATCAACCACCATGTCATCTAGGTTGGCAGAATTCCAATTCACACTGCTGACTGAAGACTTTTGTGTAGGTGGTGATTTTGGGTTGTATCCATGTGTATTTCCATCTTTATCACTGGTAAAGAAGGTTTGCAATTCATCTTCTTTTTTATCATCTAAATTATCATCATTCATCCTGAATAGTAACCTTAAACCTCTGCCATTTTATTTCTTCAATTCCTTTCAAATGAGAGGGTAGGAAAAATGACCTGTCTTCTAGGTTTTTCAGCACAGTTGATGCCCTGAAGATTCAATGATTTGTTGTTCCCTGGAAGAAATAAAATGTTTAACTGAAGTTAACTATTAGAAAAATTAACAGGCCACCCCATGGTTAGTTTCAATCACTTTATTTTCAAATTTAAAACCCACAACTATTGATGTGGGTAATTAAGATATAATTAGCTAATCTACTACCCTTTTCAAGACACCTTTTTCATTTGAGGGAATGGGGCAGAATGGAAGATAGAGACATTGCTCATTAACCCTGTGCCTGACTTCTCAACTGGAATGCTTCTTTCCCACTCCCAGGGACTTGTCAGAGCCAAGAAGCTAAATCTGGCAGTAATTTTTTCTTGCTGGTTGACAGAGTGACAATTCACCCAGATATCCTTACAAGAATCCCAACATATCTGTTGTCCCAGGATGATTAGTAATCAAGTCTCTTTCATTCTCAGAAGAGCCCCCTATTATTTCCATGCAGAGTAATTATTAGACCATGAACGCCCAGCAAATGAGCTGAAGATCAATGACGAACTCACGTTTCTCCTTCCTTTGTTTTTATTCCTATCTTAAACATATGGCATTTCCAAACTGAAGGGGGAAAAAAAAGTTGTCAATTCTTTTTTTTTTTCTTTTTTAATAGAGATGGGGTGTCACCATGTTGGCCAGGCTGGTCTTGAACTCCTGACCTCAGGTGATCCACCCATCTTGGCCTCCCAAAGTGCTGGGTTTACAGGCGTGAGCCACCACGCCCAGCCTCAAGTCGTCAATTCTTAAAGGCTGAAGTGGTACTCTGTTGGAAGTTTCTCAAAATGTTAGACAGCTACTATATATTATGGACTAAACTGTTCCCCGCCCCCTCCCCAATTAATATGTGAAGCCCTAATCAGCCTTACGCAACTATGTTGGAGACAGAACCTTTAAGGAGATGATTAAGGTTAACTGCAGTTGTAAGGGTGGAGCGCTGATCCAATAGCGCTAGTACCCTTCTAACAGGGGGAAGTGACACTAGAATGCTCTCCCACTCACAGTTCACCCCCTCTCTCTACCAAATCAGAGTACACTGAGAAGAGTAGGAGAGCTCTCATTAGAAACAAACCCAGAAAAGAACCTTCATCTTGAACTTTCCAGCCTGCAGAACTGTGAGAAAATAAATTTTTGTTGTTTAAGCCATCCAGTGTACAATAATTTGTTATGGTGGCCAAAGAAGACTTAAGTACCACATGACCCAGCAATTCTACTCCTAGAATCTACTGAAGAGAAATGAAAACATATTTCCACATGAAAACTTGCATACAAATGTACATGATTCTTAATAGAAGTACTATTCATAATAGTTACAACGTAGAACTCATATGTCCATCAACTGATGAGCAGAAAACAAAATGTGGTGTTATGCATACGACAAAATATTCTTCAGCAATAGAAAGCAATGCAGTATTGACATGCAGTGCAACATGGATAATAGTATAACACCTGAATATATCATACCAAATCAAAGAAGCCATTCACAAAAGTCTACATATTATATGACACTATTGACATGAAATGTCCAGAATAGGCACACCTATAGAGACAACAAGTAGATCAGTTCTTAAGGCTGGGAAGGGGTAGAGAGGAAGGGAACAGACAGTGGCTGCTAACTGGGATGATGTTTCTTTTGCGAGTATGTTCTAAAACTATATAATGATGATGGTTACACAATGTTACATACTGAAAACTATTGAATTGTACACTTAAAAATGAAACCTTTAAAAACATCCATAAAAGCATTCAAATCTACAACTTTTTGCAAACCAATTATTACTTTTTTGGGACAGAATCTTGCTTTCTCACCCAGGCTGGAGTGCAGTGGTCCAATCTTGGCTCACTACAACCTCCACATCCCGGCTTCAGGCAATTCTCCTGCCTCAGCCTCTCGAGTAGCTGGGACTACAAGTGTGCACCATCATGCATGGCTGACTGTTGTATTTTTAGTAGAGATGAAGTTTCACCACATTGGCCAGGCTGGCCACAAACTCTTGACCTCTGGTGATCTGCCTGCGACAGCCTCCCAAAGCACTGAGATTACAAGTGTGAGCCACCATGCCCAGCCACTTTTGGGAAATAACTCAAATTTTATTACGCTTTTGGTCAAATGGCAGTGCCTAAGAAAGGTCCAAATGTTCAAGCTAGGACTGCAAACAAGTCATACAGACACACAAGACACTTGAATTGACTTTCTAATCCTAGTATTCAATGTCAATCCAATGTCACAGTACTGTTGTAAAGAAAAAAATATATCCATGAGGGAGGGGAAAAAGTCCATTCTGTGTGTTCATTCAAACTGCTGAATGAAGAGTAGGTCTCATTTTTCTATCTTGCAATGTTTTCTCTGTGTTCAAACTTCAGTGGCCTGAATAAAACCAGGAAAACAGGAACTATGTTAAAACTGAAACAATCAGTTTTCTTCACTAACAGGGCTCTGTGTGTTTCTGGCCAAGCATCCCGAAACCAGCCTTTAACAGAAAAATAAAAAGGCTGCAATGTTTATTTCAACAGCTTGTGCACATTCACACATCCAAAAAGGGGCTGTGACTCCTAAACTGAGGGCTGCATGATTGATATACTGATAGAAAGTGTAAATTTGTTAACTCTTTTTACCATATAACTCCTTAGTGAAATCACTGAACAGTTTATTGGCAAGAGCCTTAATAAAAGCTTTTATGAAACATAAATTAACATTTTAAATCATCCAGTATAAAATACATGCAAGCTAAACGTTTAAATAAAGAAATACATTTATTCATTTTTAGGCTTACATGCATGGGATATAATTTCCAAAAAGCACTAAATATGCTACACCTTTCTGCTTCCCTAAAGGCCAATACTCACTGAACAAGTTTTGGTGTAAGCAAATATGGGTAAAGCACAATGCAAACATGCACTTAGCAAAAATTGTGGGAATTATTTGTCTTTGTAAACAGTTGTTAGCTTCAATTAATGGAATTTTTATTACCCAAATCCCCCCTTCCACAGTACATAAAAGATGATTTTTAAACCAGAATAAAGTAAATGGCTCATATGTCAAAGTTATTTTTTAAATAGTATAAAAGAGGATAAATAATTGAATGACCAGTCCTGTTTGTTTTTACCAGTTGTCTTTTTTTTTTTGAGACAAGGTCTCACTTTGTCCCCCTAACTGCAGTGCAGTGGTGTGATTACAGCTTACTGCAGTCTCAACCTCCTAGGCTCAAGTAGTCTCCCACCTCAGCCTCCCAAGTAGCTGTGACTACAGGTATGTGCCAGCATGCCTAATTTAAAAAAAATTTTTTTGTAGAAAAGGGGTCCAGCTTTTCTCATTTATGAATAATACTAAACTGAAATCTTCACAATCTTTGACATCTGATCATTTGCCAAATTGTTACATTAAAAAAGGGGGCAGGATTCTTTATAATGTGCATGTTACTATATATATACATTATACATACATATATATAAATATATTAACATATACAAAATATTTTATATATATTATATACTCGCTCTGAGTTTGACTTTTATGCTGACCACAGTGTATGCTGACCTTATATACTGTGGTCAGCCTTGTCTCCCAGGCATTTTCCCATGTCATTATACTACAAATTTTTTTTTTTTTTTTGGAAACATAGTCTTGCTCTGTCATCCAGGCTGGAGTGTAGTGGTGCGATCTCAGCTCACTGCAACCTCTGCCTCCCAGGTTCAAGCAATTCTCCGGCCTCAGCCTCCTGAGTAGCTGGGATTACAGGTGCATGTCACTGTGCCTGGCTAATTTTTGAATTTTTAATAGAGA
This sequence comes from Cheracebus regulus, assembly GCA_963574635.1. Classification (NCBI taxonomy): domain Eukaryota; kingdom Metazoa; phylum Chordata; class Mammalia; order Primates; family Pitheciidae; genus Cheracebus; species Cheracebus regulus. The sequence goes on along the minus strand of CAUYQU010027618.1, from coordinate 27,932 downwards.
CAGGGTTTCACCATGTTGGTCAGGCTGGTTTCAAACTCCTGACCTCACGATCTGCCCACCTCGGCCTCCTAAAGTGCTGGGATTACAGGCATGAGCCACCACACCCAGCCGTATAAAAACATTTTTAATGGTTGTGAAACTCCGCTAAAGACTAAATGTTTTAGATTTAAAAGCTAGTGGTTCATAAAAGTGATAGAAAAATAAAGGAGCCATCAACCATTCAACTTTCACATAACCTTTTAGTACACGTGGGTTTATTATTATTTTTTAATTCAGGAAAAGAGGTTGGGTATGGTGGCTCATGCCTGTAATCCCAGTGCTTTGGGAGGCCGAGGCAGGCGTACCACTTGAGCCCAGGAGTTTAAGACCAGCCTGGGCAACATAGCAAGACCCTACCTCTACGATTCTCATTTTTTCATTAGCAGGGTATGGTGATGCATGCCTGTAGTCCCAGCTGCTTAGGAGGCTGGCGAGAAAGGATCCTTTGGGCCCAGGGGTTAGTGGCTGCAGTGAGCTCTGATTACACCACCACACTTCAGTCTGGGTGACAGAGTGAGACCCTATCACTATTAAAAGAAAACAAAATAAAATAAAACAAATTTCAAATTGGTGAGCAAAGAGACTAAAAAACCCACAAACATGTTCATAAATACTTAAGGAGTATTTTGATATAAAATAAATTTACTGACATCTCTTATACTCTGTAGACAAGATTAAAAAATGAGTGGTACACAGATTTGGATATTGAAAAGGTTCTGCAGTTAAGCTGTAAGTTCCAGAATTAGATGGAGGATCAACCTCACCATTCGTTAAAATAAAACAATGGCTTTAAGTCACCACCACCACTATGAAAACAAAGCCATGGACAGAAAAGGGTGACTAGCCTTCCCTCAGGAGTTTGTCAAAAGAGTTAAAGTTGGCCATTTTGTTTTACTGCCAATTTTATTTCTCCCCGACTTTAAGAATGGGTCCTAAGCTTCCACCACTTGCTAGACACATATATTCTTTGACTTAATCTCACCTGACTCATTAAGCAGTCTTCCTATTCCTATACCTGCAATATAACTTGTAGAGCCTTCAAAGTTACCATCTTGGAAATATTTTTATTAAACCAGACATAGAAAGGTAAATATAAAAAGAGTGTGCATGTTGGAGAAAACAAACAAACAAACAAAAAACTTGAAACAAACCATCCTCACCCAAAGAGATAATTTCTCAAATTCTCTTTCAGTAGCACTGCCTACCAGAACAAAGGTATAACACCAGAACAAAGGTTTAACACTTGTGTAACACTCCACAACATAGCAGAATCATCAAGTTTCCTTCCTAAGAGAATCACTGGGAAAATAAGGAGATCTTTTTCCGAGAACATTTTGGACCAAAGAGAACAAATTCCCCACTTATTAAAATTTGGGAATATAATAGAGCAGCTCCTCTTAGAAGATTACCAAAACATGTATTTCCCTAAGGATTTATAAGGTTAAAAGCTGATAAATACGTGCTGAAAGAAATGGTCAAAGAACTACTAGTACAATCGTTGAGGCATAATTCCAATGCCTTTGTTATAAATCTAAATCTACTTTCTAAATCTTAGCTTAAGGAACGTGATTGTTTATTCCCCAAAGATAAAAAAATTCCATCATGTGAAGAGACACACCTGAAGAACTGAATCATATTAATTATAATTATTATCATATAATAGAATTCATCATCATTACCATATTAAGGTTAGAAGAAATTTTAGAGATCCAATTCAAACTTCATTTTACAAGTGAGGAAACCTCTGAGAAATAAATTGCATGATGTGGCCAAATCAGTTGTCAGTAGCAGATTATACAATAGTTGCATGCCTTATTTCGCCAACTGAACTAGAAACTCATTAGAGGCTCATATAAGAGTAGATGTCTATCTTCCTATTACCCACAGTGTCTAGCTTAATTATCTGGACTTATTATGGTTAACCTTGCAACACTGTATCATAAAGAATGTTTCCAAATGTAAAACATAAAAACTGGATTCATTACTTTATAACCACATAGAACTTAATTTTACTCCTTATTTATGTAATACTCCTTATTTTACTCCTTGTTATGTCAATACATAAATATATTGTCATATATACACCAGTCCTTTAAGATATGAATACAAATACAGTTACAATTTATAGCTTCCAAGTCATAAAGTCATTATCAGCCTTCTTAAAAGATTTTAAGAACTCACAAATCACAACAGTAGTTTAGCTCTGTAGGCTTTAAAACCCAAAATATTACCTGATCTTCAACCTGCCTTGAATCAAAAAAGATGACACTGCAAAATATCTAAGCTTTAATTTTATCTTATTGAAAATTAAGCAGTTGAGGCTGGGTATGGTGGCTCAGGCCTGTAATCCCAGCACTTTGGGAGGCCGAGGTGGATGGATCATTTGAAACCAGGAGTTCAAGACTAGCCTGGCCAACATGGTAAAACCCGTCTCTATAAAAATACAAAAATTAGCCAGGTGTGGTAGCAGGCGCCTGTAATCCCAGCTACTCAGGAGGCTGAGGCACAAGAATCGCTGCAATCCAGGAGGCGGAGGTTGCGGTGAGCTGAGATCACGACACTACACTCCGGCCCGGGTGACAAAGCGAGACTTTTTCTCAAAAACAAAACAAAACAAAAAGTAACCAGTTGAACCAAATGTCATCAGCAGCATGTATTATAAAAAATATGTTCATAAGTCTCTACCTCCTATTAAAACCATTCAATGTAGCTAATAAATAGTTCTACTCTAAGCCTCAACTTACTACTATTTTTCATAATTCAAGCTTACATTCTTAAATTTGCTCTTGCAGCCTACCTTTCATCAAGCTCAATAACCAACTCAAGCACTAGGTTTAACAGAGCATGTCTACTACCTAGGAACCAAGCAGAGATGTACCTGGTGGTCAATTTCCTAAAAGTACGATGATTTCCCATGAAGTTGTTTAAATAAACAACAGTAAACTAGAGTTGATTTAATGCATTTCAAAATGCAAGGCTATGAAGTAACACAAGTTGTACCTTAAATAATTTAGAAGACAAGGATAAATTTGAAATCACATCCTTTTGTTCTTCTGAAACAGTGTTTCTCTGACTTTAATGTGCCTGTAAATCAACTGGGCCTTTAGTTGGTTAACTGCCTGATTCAGAAGGCAATGTTGTGGCCTGAGATTCCTCATTTCTATCCTTCTACCTGATGATACTGATCCTTTTGGTCCATGGGCCACCTTGGAGTAGCAAAGATGTGACAAAGAGCTTTGAAACATCTGTCCAGCTGACCAGATCAGTGACAACAGTGGCTGTCAGGGCCGGCTGCTTTCACATCCAATGGTACCATTTCTTAATCAAAGTAGATACAAACTTTGCTTACATTTGGACTCTGTCTCAAAAAAAAAAAAAAAAGAGTCTTGCTCTGTTGCCTAGGCTGGAGTGGAGTGCAGTGGCATGATCTTGGCTCCCTGAAACCTCTGCCTCTCAGCTTCAAGCAATTCTTCTGCCTCAGCCTCCTGAATAACTGGGACTACAGGAATGCACCACCATGCCTGGCTAATTTTTGTATATTTAATAGAAACAGGGTTTCACCATTTTGGCCAGGCTGGTCTCGAACTCCTGACCTCATGATCCACCCGCCTCGGTCTCCCAAAGTGCTGGGATTACAGGCGTGAGCTACCATGCCCTGCCTGAATTCTTAACTTATGCTTTTGAATGCTTCTCTCAAGACAGCTCATGTTTTGCATCTAGAAAATAACTGGAAATGCAGGGAATGTTGCTTCCATTCCATTTCGGTTTATTCCTTCCATGTGGAGGGAGCTTAATTCATGAAACACTCTTGGCTTCTGACTCATTCCACCCAGGAAAAGTGAAGTGACTTAGTAGATTTTTGTAAATTACTAAGAATTAGCTGCACCAACTCAGAATGGCCCAATATTTTTTTTTTCTCTTGGGAATGAGCTGCCAACCAGGGCCAGGACAAGGGTGCAGTGAGGGACACTCTCGCTGGAGGCACTGGATTTAAGATAAGAGGATTAACAGTACCCTACCCGGCATCCTGGAGCCAGAGGCAAAGGGAAAGACTGGTAACTGCGGCTGGCTGGTTATTTAACTCATCTCCTCTTCTTTCTAGCTCAGAGATATGTTTCTATGTGTTGTGCTGGTAATGCTGTCTGTTCCAGCCAGGAGAATGTGAGTGGACATCATATGTATCACCTCTGGGCCCGGACAGTAGAACTAACACATAATCCTTCATGTTCTTTCATGTAACTTTACACAGATGAACAAAGCAAGCCAAGTGTGGAATTAAGATGATGGAACCGCAAGATACAAGCCTGGATCCCTGGATCCCTGAATCCCTGCTTGGAGGATTAGTGCCCACAAATCATCAGTACCCATCTAGATCTTAGCAAGCAAGAAATAAATTAGTGTTGAATTTGAACCTGACCGTTTTAAAGGATTTTTTTGGGGAAAGAAGAGTGATGATAGATACATTCTTAAATACTGTCACTACTTTGGAAGAAGAGAATAGTAAAGCTGGGAGCAGTGGCTCATGCCTGTAATCCCATCGCTTTGGGAGGTTGAGGTGGTGGGCAGATCACAAGGTCAGGAGATCAAGACCATCCTGGCTAACACACTGAAACCCAATCTCTACTAAAAACACAAAAAACTAGCTGGGCACGGTGGCACATGTCTGTAATCTCAGCTACTCAGGAGGCTGAGGCAGGAGAATCGCTTGAACCCAGGAGGCGGAGGGTGCAGTGAGCTGAGATCGAGCTACTGCATTCCAGCCTCAGTGACAGAGTGAGACTCCAGCTCAAGAAAAAAAGAAAAGAGAGAGAGAATAATAGTAAAGAACTATGCCATTTTAGTCATCTTTTGTTTTTTCAAAACAAAGATGTTACAGGCCAGCACTTGCTTGGTATGAAAAAGCTGTATGATCTATATAGATCCTTGGGGATACAGAGAATCAGGGTAGCTGATGACATCTGACCTGTCCTCTTATTCAGTGCTAATGTTCAGAAATCCAAGCTAATAGGTCCTAAAACAGCCAGGAAAAATGGTAATTTCTATGTTCTTGCATTTTTATGAAAGAAAACGGCAAAAAACAGTAATTTCTATGTACTTGCCGTTTTATGAAAGAAAACCTATTAAATGATAGCTTATAATAAGGCATTCCCTACACACTGAACAATTTCCCTGTGCCTTTTTCATCTTTAAACGTTCCCCAGGTCTGCTTCTTTCAAGAAGTCTTCACACGTTAATCTAGTCCAAGGGCTGGCAAGCCATTTCTGAAAAAGGCTAATAGTCAATATTTTAGGTTTCCCAGGACATGCAGTCTGTGTTGCATTTGCTCAAGTCTGCTGTTGTAGAATGAAATGCTCCACAGACAATACAGAAATGAACAAGCGCAACTGCATCCCAGTAAGATGATTTACAAAGAAGCAGGCAGTGGGCCAGATTTAGCCGTGGACCGTGGCCTGCTGACCGCTGAACTAGTCTATGCCCTAATCCAGTGTTCCCCAACCTTTTTGGCACCAGGGACTGGTTTCACGGGAGCCCATTTTTCTGTGAAACAGGAGGAGGGGGACGATTCAAGCGTATTACATTTATCGTACACTTTATTTCTATTATTATTACATTGTAATATATAATCAAATAATTATGCAACATATCATAGTGTAGAATCAGTGGGAGCTCTGAGTTTGTTTTCCTGCAACTAGACAATCCCATCTGGGGGTGACAGGAGACACTGACAGATCTTTAGGCATCAGATGAGCATAAATAGCACACAATCTAGAACTTGTGAGTGCACAGTTCACAAGAGGGTTCACACTCATAAGAGAATTGAATGCTGCCACTAATGTGACAGGAGGTGGAGCCGAGGAGGTGAAGCTCAGGCGATAATGCAAGGGATGGGGAGTGCCTACAAACACAGACGAAGGTTTGCCCTCTCCTCTGCCGCCTACCTCCTGCTGTGTGGCCCAGTTCCTAACAGGTCACAGCCCAGGGACTGGGAAACCCTGCCATAATCAATCAAAACTAACTGTCATCAGCCGGGCATGGTGGCTCATGCCTGTAATCCCAGAAGTTTGGGAGGCCAAGGTGGGCGGATCACCTGAAGTCAGGACCGAGACCAGCCTGGTGAAACCCTGTCTCTACAAAAAAAGACAAAAATTAGCCAGGCGTGGTGGTGTGCGCCTGTAATCCCAGCTACTAGGGAGGCTGAGGCAGGAGAATCACCTGAACTCGAGAGGTGCAAGTTGCACTGAGCCAAGATCATGCCACTGCACTCCAGCCTGGGCAACAGAACAAGACTCTGTCTCAAGAAAAAAAAAAAGGACTAGCTGTCATCTATACTTCACCATTAATACACACACACACACACACACACACACACACACACACCACACACACATACCCCTTTTGGTTTTATTTCTATTTCTTGGCTCTTTCAGAAACAGGTCAACTCAACTGAAGGACAGTATACGCTCAATTTTCTGGTAAAGTCCATTACTACTTCTTTTCATAAAAATACCCACTCACAATATCAGTTAGCACAGGGCTTCTAAATTACCTAACAACAAACAGAAATAGCACCAAAAATTGGTTCTTAGTTTTCACAAATTTTCTCCACTAATTATCATTTAAGTTATCATATATTATATACTTTATATAATATTATTTTATACTATAAATTAAGAGACATTTATGCTAGCATTAGTTTACCTTTATTAAAAAAAAAAAAGCCAAATTGTGACTGTAGAGCTATTTTAAGACTAGATAACACTGGGAGCCCATTAAGTGAATTTTTGTCAACAAGTTCAAGTTTGTTACAGCTGTTAAAGAGCATAAAACTGAAAGCATACGGTATTAGTAAAAACAAGTCTTATCAGTATCCATGCAATTTTAAAGAGAAGAACAGAAACTTGGCAACTAACGAGTAATTAAATGTCTGCAGAACATCACATGTGAGTACACCCAGTCCACAAGTAATCACCATCCTTGATTAGAATGAGAAATGTTTAGTTCCCACAAATCCCAAAGGCCACATACAAGTCTCATTCTTCCACGCGATTTCTTCCTACTACTCAACATGGCTAACTTTTTTCAAGTTTAATGTGCATACCTTTCTCAGCACTTGAATGGAATAACTGTTGCAGCATTTGAGAGTTATTTTTCTTTTAGACATTTGCAGACCTTATCTCAAGGTGACTAAGAGCCCAGAGTTAAGTATTTGTGAGGCAATCTATGTGAACTCTGAACTTACCTAGTTCGTTTATATGAAATATGAAGAATGCACTGCACTAGCCATTATAAGAAAATACTGTACTCGTTTTCTGGGGGTTTGTTGTTTTTGTTTGGTCTGAGAATGTACTGCCAACCCCTCTTTTGAAAGAGAAAACTGATTTCAATACATAATCTAAAATATGATAATGTAGCGTTCATGGATATTAAAATTTTATTTTCTTGTTTTGGTAGATTGAATTGAGAATCATATGATCAGTATATTTGAGAATTATACGACCAGTATATAGTAAGATTGGACACAACCATTTGCCATCTTTTCCTGTTATCATCACATAGTGTGGGTGGGGAGAATAAATATGAATCACTCCAGAATAATGATAAATGGTTTTTAAAACTTGATATTGAATACATTCCAGCTGATACTTACTTTTCTTTTTCACTTTGGTGTTAACAGCCTCAGGGTAAAATAGCTATAATTATAAAAAACAGTTGCATAAATCTTTTAATTATAAACAGTAAAGTTTTATATCAGTGTATCATTTCATTTCTGCACTGTTCATGGTGATGATAAGGAATTTGGAAGCAATTTTAATATATGAATGTATTTGTGTGTGTGTGTGTGTGAGACAGAGTCTCGCACTGTCTCCCAGGCTGGAGTACAGTGGTGCAATCTCGGCTCAATGCAATCTCCACCTCCTGGGTTCAAGCAATTCTACGGTCTCAGCCTCCTGAGTACCTGGGACTACAGGCATGCGCCACCATGCCCAGCTAATTTTTTTGTATTTTTAGTAGAGATGGGGTTTCACCATGATGGCCAGGATGGTCTCGATCTCCTGACCCTGTGATCCACCTGCCTTGGCCTCCCAAAGTACTGGAATTACAGGCGTTAATGTATTGTTTTTACATGTTGTGATTAATACTCTCCACTAGCAGTTTAAAAAAAAAGACAGAGTGAAAGGAGGTAAAAGGGGCTGGGTACAGTGGCTCATGACTATAATCTCAAAACTTTAGGAGTCCAAGGCAGGAGGATTGCTTGAGGCCTGGAGTTCAACACCAGACTAGGCAACACAGCAAGACTCCATCTCTACACACACAAAAAAAAAATCAGCCAGGTATGGTGGTACACACCTATGGTGCCAGCTATTCTGAAGGCTGAGGGCAGGAGGATTGCCTGAGCTCAGGAGTTCGAGGTTGTAGTGAGCCATGAACATGCCACTGCACTCCAGCCTGGGTGACAGAGCAAGACCCTGTCTCTAAAAAATAAAAAACAGTGTGAAAGAGAAAGAAGTGCTTGGAAACAGTAAGACATTCCAAGTTTGGGGGTTGGGAGACATGAAGATAAAGAGGCAATAGTTTGGTCGGCTCAAGGGTTTGGCTTCTACTCTGAGAATAATGTGAGTCTACCAAAAGTGTTATGATGGAGACTGGCTGAAGGTGGAAGATGTCCTAGTGAAAAGAGACTGCACGCAGGAAACTGCTAGGACAGATGTGAACTCCTGGCAGTGGCAGCAAGAGGCAAAGGAAAGGACAAGCCAGACACGCTAAAAAGGCCACCACTGTGTCCTCTGCGCTGAGCAGCAGACATGGTGGCACACAATGAGTGCTCAATGCAGGTCTGTTGAATTAAACATTATTTTAAAAGACTACTTCACTTTCATTAATATTTAAAGAAGGAAGCCACAGCAGATAGTATAGGAGAGCTGTATAAATAATCTATCATGTTCTAGAAAGATACACAAAGGATTTATGCTTTTAGTATCAACTAGGAGAGTTTTACAATGTTCTCTCTTCTCTTTCTTCAAATAAACTAATATATGAGTTTAGGATATTAACTCTGGATGTTCTAAGGTCTCAAAGGTTTTTTACTCAATCTAAAACAAATAAAAGAGAGGCTCAAAGAATAAGAGATATGGGTTAAAATGAATAATTTATTAAGCATAGAGACAGATACTATTTAGTTTAATTATCCAAGGAAAAGTAATTTACTCATTTCCAAAACACACACATTTAAGACTTTTTAAAAGAAAATCATATACAACAAAGACAGCTATCAGAGAAACTCTTTATGCCATGGTTAAAAAAAAAATTAAAATGACCTCAACAAAAATTTATCACCCCCTTTCCCTACCCACCCTCAAAACCACATTAGCTTTGTATTTAAAATATCAAATACAAATTGATATTTTTTTTTAGTAATTAGAATTACTAAAAAAAGTAATTAGAATATTTTTTGCAGTAATTAGAATATTTTTATAGAAATAGTCAAAAATTACCAAGTGTCTTATAAGCAAATAGAAGTCTCCTACCTCCAAAGTAAGAAACAAAAACAAAAAACCATTACAAGACCACCAGCAGAGAAAAGAGAGTGCTGGTGGACAGATGACATTCCAAAGTCCACTAAAACTGCTATCAAGCACAGCAGAAAAGTAAAAGAAGCGTCCAAAACATCATTTTCACACCAATAAGTAAAGATTAAACAGTTAATGGTATTTTGTTTTCACTTTTTGAGTAGCATTTTCGGAGACTTTTTTTTGTTTTTGTTTCTTTAATATGGTTACAATTTAAATGGGCACTGGCAATGGAAAACTGACTAACTCTGTCAATAGCACAGTATAGTCAGTCTGTCTTAGAGAATTCATACTATGCAATTAAAAAGCCTTTCCAGGGCGCTGGAGGAGCAGCCCCTAGCTGATGATGACGGAGACAGCACCCTTGAAGGAGAAATTCCCAGCAAAGTCTGCTGCAAGTATACAGATTCAACACACAGCCAATTAACTGCCCTACTGAGGTTCAAGAATTCCGATTCCTGAAGTTCATTCCAAAAATAGGCTTTTATTCCAATTTTTTTTTTTTGGCTCAACTTCCTAAAACCTCCAAACCAGCATATGGAAGACCCCACATATTCACAAACTCTTAAAACTGCATTTCTGAAGGCTTAGTCAGTAATCTTGCTAAGTAAAATGGTTTAACATTTTCAGGGCACCCTATACCCTTTCAAGGTATCATAAAAGGAGCGGAAATAATGAAGTTTCGTTTCTCTCAATCCTCATCTCTTGCTGCAAAGATGAAAGCCAAACTGCCAAGTTTAAAATGTTCAGATCATTTTAAATCATGAGCACTCAAGTCGTTGCAGTTTTCTTCCCTCTCTCAGTCTGACCCATTGCCACATTCTTTGCTTACACACACACACACACACACAGAGACAGAGAGAGAGAGAGAGAAAGCACTCCAATCAGAATCATAGTGCAAAGGTGACAAGTAAGCAAGGTTCTAGATACTTCAGATGACATATAAAGAATAGGATATGTAATAATTTCCTGCCACACTCCATACAATTGTTGGTATAACCATAAAATAACCATTGTCAGTTCTAACAACATATAGCATTTTTACATGTAGCTTAATAAAAGTTTTTGTACTTGTTACTTTAACCCAAAGCAGAGCACCACATTTGACTATTATCCTTTCCAAAAAGTTCATAAGAGTGTACTCACATTAATTCATAATAATCTTTGCATTTTCACACATTCTAGAACTTAGCCTCAAGTAGGGGTAACGCAATACCATATGATAAATACCACAAACAAAATGTAAGCAGGTGGAAAGCACCTAAGATTCAAAGAGCAGCTTTTAAAAAAATCACTTTTGAAACTTGAGTGCTTTTAATTTAAATGCCCCAAATCAACCATACCAAGCTAACTTACCTATATTCCTCAGAATATCAAAACCAACTGCTGTAAAGGTTAAGCAAGAGGTGTCTTATTCAAGTTATCTGTCTAAACAAAAATTTGTAATGCCTTTGTTTGCACCTAAGAGACTGTCTTTCATGGAGCAACGCAGAAAACTACAACCAGACTAAAGGAAATCCAAACACCAGACCATACAATGAATCCTCTCTGGGGACTACGGTTATTCAAAGACCAGCTCAGCCTTGCAGCAGTAATAAGGCTGAGTGTAATGATTTGGATTTTTCTTCCAAACTAAAGAATTTTCCTTGGACTCTCTGCCAATGAAACATCACAGACTTTTCTGAGGCTTTATAGGCAGAAAACTTGTACGCAGATGTTTCTTAGTTATACGCATCACTTACAGTAAAACTGAAAACAAAACAAAAACATGACAAGTTATTTACACAATTTTCAGACCATCTCTGAAAACAGAAGAGACTTTCGCCTGTCAGATTAAATCAGCATTCACTGTGGCTGGATGACTGCTTCTGGATTAAAGAAACTGGAATATTCCAGTGACTTGGATAATGAGAAAGAAAAAAGAAAGTTTTAAAGATGTTAAGTATGCATCTATAACATAACTGGAATTTGGATTTAAAGTATAATCTTCATTATCCTGCCTACAATTTTACTTCTCATTTCCTCGACTAATTACCTAAACCAATAACTTCTTAGGAGTGTCATATCCTTTAAACTTAGGAAGTTCTGAGTGCTAAGAAATTCTCAAGTTAATAATAAATAAAATAACATGTGTAAGGGAAAGTTCCAGAAAGATACAGACTATCTCATTAGCAGTGGTTCACCATCTCAGGTCAGTGATGAGGAACGGAAGGCAGGGGGATCTTCTGCATTCTAAGTTTGCTTTACACATTCAAATAATTATTTAAATATTTGTAATTGCTTTTGGAATGTTATTTAAATATCAAAACATTAAAAAGATATTTATGCTCCAATGGAATCAAATGCAGGCTTCATGGATTGAACTTTTCAAACCAACATTTCTTTCACAGACATGGCAATTAAAAGATCTGGAAATCTTTGATTCAGAATCTTGGGCCAGCATATCTGCTCTCAGTAATGTGAACAACTAGCGTCATCAAAGCTGTTACTTTACAAAATAGTCAATGTAGTCCCCCTAAATAAATGTCTTTCAAATTCCAACAACAGATTGTCGGAATCAGACACCTCAAATGCATGCCAAGAAGTCTTGCAAGCAGGCAGTCTACACATGAAAACAAACTCTACAATAGATGAGCTTCTCTTGAAATTAAATACAACTCTTACTAACAAAGACAATTTTGCTATTTTCCTATTAACAGGGTCCATTCATGGAAAAGAGATTGACTAACATGGATGAATCATCTTCCAGTGCTTAGAGTAGCTGGGTTCAAATCCAACCTACGAGTTCTACACGTGAGAAAACTGTAGTGTAGAGAAAAGAAGTTACAATTACTAGTAGTGTCTCTACTGCATAACTCCAGGAGTCCTATTCACACCATATTCTATGGACAGAAACTCCATCGGTCCATTTACATTAAAGATGATGGCCATGGTGCCCCTGGAATTGACCATACCATTATTTAGAGGCAGAACCAGGATCAGAATTATCTTCCACCTCTTCTTCAGTTTACCATCATCTTGCCTCATAAATGTATGAAAGCAAGCAAAATAATAGTGCATTTAGGATAAAACTCTAATTTTTATCCACTTTAAACCCTGTGCATTTAGCCACCTTAAGTGAAATGGCATGAATACCATAGACTAATCCTGCCTTCAGAACATCATATGTATTAAAAGGGATGCCTATAGAAACTAGACAGATATCTACAGAACAAAGTAACTTAAACATTTAAAGATGTCCTACACCAATATACTATATTAAATAGTTTGTGTCCCAAAGCTACAGGTGAAAACAAGAATGAGTATTTCACTTGTATTATCCAAAGTTGAATCTCTATTGTTTTCAATATCCCTACTGACTATACCACAGAGGATTTAAATAAAGAGATTCATAATTATGACTGTCATATTACATCTGCTAAAACGTAATTATCTGGTCCTGCTTCCCAGAAGAGGCCAGCATACTCCGTACTGATGTCATACCAGGGAAGTACTTTTGGCTACAATCACTGATGCCAATTAAGATAAGAAACCAGTACATTCAGTACTCCGGTGGGCTGCAAAGCAGATTAAGTTTTTCTACAAAGAGAAACTAGGTCCAAAACTAAACACAGTATGTTCAATTTCTTTTTATAACCCACTATCACTCAATGTTAAAGAGAATCCAGGCACTAAGTAAAAACATTTCAGATCATTACCTTGTAAACAGCCAGAGTAGTTCTTCTAACTTTTGAAGCAACCACCTGTGATTCAGCACCAAAAAAACACAAAGGAATAAAAGATTAGCAGAAACCAAATGAACATAAGGTACCCTTGAAAAGTACCGGTATGGAAATGAAGATTGTATAACAAGACTAATCCATATTAGAAAATCAAAAGGAGATTAAACTTCAAACATAAATTCAGAAGAAAAACTTCTCTGAACTAAATTATCCTTCTAGTTTCCTAAGTTCACGCAATAGACACACATGCACAACTTTCCCTCACTTTCACCTAGTTGGGGTGAGAAGTTAACTTTGGCTGAGCCAATGTTATTTCTCTTTACTCCTGGTATGCCAGAAAGGATCCAAGAGAAAAGAAGATATACAGTAAAATATAAAGATTAGGCAAAAGAGCCCCAAGGAAAATAAAAGATTGTATTAAACATCACTAGAAATGAAGGTCTCTGAACTTTTCAAATATTTTGCAATATCTCAGCCATACATAAGTGCAGCAGTGGGGGAAGAGTCTTCAAGAGTCACGCTAGCCATGCTGTCATTAGACGTGGCCTAAAAATGCTCTGGGGTTACCTGAAGCAAGCCAGAGAGCCTAGTGTCTGTATCAGCGGCCTTCCTATATAAAGGCAAATCTACGGTAAGATACCTTATGTTGATGTATATGTTACTATGTTTTCTGTTGCTACGCCATAGACTGGGTAACTTATAAGCAATCAAAGTTGATTTAGCTCAGGGTTCTGCAGGCTGAGTCCAAGAGCACAGCACTGGTGCCTGGTGAGGACCTTCTTGCTATGTCATATGATGGCAAAGGGCATCACATAGTGAGCGAGTAAGAGTCTGCCAACACAGGTCTCTCTTCTTACAAAGCCACCAGTCCCATCATGGGGGCCACCTCTGATGACCTCATCTAAATCTAATTACCTCCCAAATACTCCACCTCCAAACATAAAAATTTGGAAGTCACATTCAAATCATAGCAATGCAGCACCAAAATCCCACAGGGCCTTTCCAGGAAGAACTCTGACATCTCCCTCATCACTCCTATGTCAACCAGCTTGGACACACATCTACATGTGCATGTACATATGACTAGCATTTGAGGTGGAAGCTAGGGCCTGAAGCACGCTGTATGTAAACAGGCCTAGGAGGCAAATCTAGTCATTTCAATGTCCATGCTCCTCCCCACTGTGCAGCCCTCACATCTACATTCCCTCCTTCAGCTCCATAACCTTTTTATGTGACCTTAATGATCCTGCTGATGAAGGCAGTCCCCAACTCACAAGCATATAATCTTCCAAAGTTAGCCTGGAGATTTATTTAACTCAAAGCTCATTTTCCCAGATAAATGCTATTAACAGCATTTCTCTCTTAATAGCATCTGTTAATAAGCTCCCAGGCTGGCCTCCAATCTGAAACCCATTTAAACCACAATGCAGCTACTACTAGTTTGGGGGAAAAACTAATTCTTAACCTCTGTATAAGGGCCAAAAAACTGAACACCGGTTAGGACTTTGTTTTGATGTGGAAAAAACAATCAAAGCTGTTGCTTTTCCTACTTGATTCTGGTTACCACCACCTCAATCTCAAATCAGAAGAGAATAAGGAGAGGAGAAGAAAATGAAAGTAAGTTTACCCCTTTCTAAAACTTAAACAAAGGGAAGGGGAGGAGATGCCACCAAGGTGACTTTCATGAGAAGATGCTCAACATTATTAGTCTTTAGAGAAACGCAAATCAAAATCACAATGAGATACTGCTTAGGATGCCTATTATCAAAATGCTAGTGAGGATATGGAGAAATTGGAACCCACTCGCACTGCTGGTGGAAATGTAACATGGTATAGCAACTATGGAAAATAATTCTGTCATTCCTCCAATAGATAAACATAGAATTGCCATATGATCAAGCATTCCATCTTATAACCCCCCAAACCAGAAAACAGAGCCTCCAAGAGATATTTGTATACCCATGTTCACAGCAGCAATATCTATAATAACTGCAAAGTGGACACCACCAAAGGTGTCAGAGGCCACTACTGACAGATGAGTGGATAAACAAAATGTGGTCTACACATACAGTGGAATATTATTCAACCATAAAAAGGAATGAAATTCTGTTGCAAGCTGCAACATGGCTGAACCCTGAAAATGTTAAAAGTCAAAAAAAAAAAAAAAAAAAAAAAACCAGAAAAGGACAAATATTGAATGATTCCACTTACATAAAGTACCTGGAGTAGTCAAACGAATAGAACCAGAAAGTAGATTCGAGGTTACCAGGGACTAGGGGAGTGGAACATGGGGAGCTATTATTAAACGGGTCTAGTTTCTGTGTGGGATTATGAAAAAGTTCCAAAAATAGTGGTGATAATTATACAATTTTGTGAATGTACTTAATGCCACTGAACTGTACACTTAAAAATGGTTTAAAATGTAAATTTTATTAGGTATATTTTACCATGTTTTTGTTTTAAGCAACACCACAAACTAGAAGACTCAGCTAATGGCTTCACCTCACAATACCTCAATGTTCCCAATCTACAAAATAGGAGAAAAATATCATACCACCTTCGGGATCTTGAATCTTCGGGCTGAGTATCTGAGATGAGTATCTGAGACCTCATACATTCAATCCTCAAATGCAAAGGGTCTACATGACAGAATGTATCCCCCCAACACACCTGCCAGATGGAAGCTTTTCTAAGCTAGACGGTCACACAGAAAGCAGCCATGTGTACATATGAACCAGTTTCCTAAGTTTGCAAGTTCTGTTGTTAAAGTATTCAATGAAATTCTCACTCTATTATCATAAAAGAGATATTATTTCATAGAAGAGTAAAATTATCATAGTAACCACAAGTATGCTCACAAAGATTTTTTTCAAGGTAGCTGTTTAGAATTAATTACTAGGAAAAACATCTGGACCCAAGGCCACCAGACACTGGGCAAACAGAGCTCAGGTACAGACTCCTGGTAAGGCAGCCTGGCCAACCTAGGTGACCCCAGCAGGTGCCTAAAAATCAAAGTGACCACAAGACACACAGCCCAATAGTGGGTCACGTGACTAAGCAGGCATTTCAGTTAAGTAAAGGTGCTTAGGCTCCTACTCGGCCACCAAGCCATTCAGCAGCAGTGCTGGTCTAATTCGCAGGCAAAGAATGGCACAACTACCTCTGCATGGAACATTCCCAGTCAAGGCCCACGTAATAAGGAAGTCCTTCTGCATGGTTAAATAAATCTCAGTTAGAATGCATCGTGGTCATAAGTGGTCTTTAAAACTTGCTTTTATTGATAGTCAGCCAACTACAGATTGAACATAATCAGGAAAAAATATATATAACAATAAAAAATACAGCATAACATAACAAGTATAAATTTATTTACATAGCACTTACATTAGGTATATTAAAAGTGACCTAGAGGCTGGGTGTAGTGGCTCATACCTGTAATCCCAGCACTTTGGGAGGCTGAGGCGGGCAGATCACCTGAGGCAGGGAGTTCAAGACCAGCCTGACTAACATGGAGAAATCCTGTCTCTTCTAAAAATACAAAATCAGCCAGGCATGGTGGGACATGCCAGTAATCCCAGCAACTTGGGAGGTTGAGGCAGGAGAATTACTTGAACCAAGGAGGCAGAGGTTGCAGTAAACTGAGATCGTGCCATTGCACTCCAGGGTGGGTGATGAGAATGAAACTCCATCTCAAAAAAAATAAAAATTAAAAATAAATAAATAGCCACTGGCCGATCTGCCTGCTGCCTTGGACGGCTGCGGGAGGCTGGTGGCACCAAAAAAATTTAAAAAATAATAATAAATAAATAAAAGTAACATAGAGATGATTTACAGTCTATGGGTATGTGTCATTTATATGCAAATACTACGATATTTTATATAAGGGACTTAAGCATTTCAAATTTTGGTGCTGATGGTGGGGGCAGGGGTGATCCTGGAACCAATCCCTGCAGACACCAATGGACAACTACACAGAAATCTCAGATAAGAGGCGCGGTGCAGTCATGCCTGTAATCGCAGCATTTTGGGAGGCCAAGGTGGGTGGATCACCTGAGCTCAAGTTCACCAGCCTGGCCAACATGGTAAGACCCCATCTTTACTAAAAATAGCTGGGCATGGTGGCACATGTCTATAGTGCCAGCTATTTGGAAGGCTGAGGCAGAAGCATACTTGAATCCAGGAGGTGGAGGTTGTAGTGAGCCAAGACTATACCACTGCACTCCAGCCCAGATGACAGAGCGAGAGCCTCAAAAAAGAAAGAAAAGAAAGAAAGAAATCTCAGATACAAGGTTTATATAAAGTAAGCATTCAATAAATGTTAATTGTAAATTAGATTATTTGCTATTAAACATCATTCATAGGTGATGATGAGTGATGTTTAATCACTATTAACAACTAGTTTTATATCTAAATACAAATATAAGGAAATAGATGTGTAACTCCCTGGACTCTCTCCTCTTTTAAGACGTAATTGTAACTGGCTTTTGGAGAGCAATTTCAACAGCTGTTAAGACTTGATTTCATGGTATCTTACTGAAAATTGAAAATTCTGGGTGTGGGCTTAGTTCACAGCAATCACCTTTCTCTGAACACAACCCCTCCTACTCACTGAGGTAGATTCCACTAAATGAGCTAGTGAATCAGCCCTCATGCAGAAACTTAGCTCAAACAGTGCAAGATTCTCCCATTCCCAGCATTTGGATTTGAAACAGATGGTCAGGGCTGGGCACGGAGGCTCATGCCTGTAATCCCAGCACTTTGGAAGGCCAACATGGGTGGATCACCTGAGGTCAGAAGTTCAAGACCAGCCAGGCCAACACAGCAAAACCCCATCTTTACTAAAACTTCAAAAAAAGATAAGCTAGGCATGGTCACGCACACCTTAATCCCAGCTACTTGGAGGCTGAAGCAGGGGAATCGCTTGAACCCGGGAGGCAGAGGAGGCTGCAGTGAGCCGAGATCCCTGCACTGTACTCCAGCCTGGGTGACACAGTGAGACGCTGTCTCAAAAAAAAAAAAAAAAAAGGTGGTTAGGCATGGTGTGTCCCGGAACTAAAGAACATAAATCCAAGCGCTGTGCATCAGCCACCTTCTCCACACATCCAGAAGCAGAGATAGCAAGTCTCTACAGAGACAAGGACGGGACCAATGTAGCAAGAGGCGCAGAAATGAAAAACAGTGATTACCTAACAACTTGGCTCCTGAGAACCTGCCAGACACTGAGTTCTTAGAAGGACGCCATATCCTTATCACACCTACCCAGTGTCTGCCCCTATTCGCATGACTTTTTAAGACTTTCGATTAAGGGTCTTAAGTAAACTATTGCCAGAACTTTATTATAGGAAATATCTGAGAAGATTTTCGGTATATTTTTCACATCTGTGAAGACTTAGAAACGATCTCAAAGTTGACAACAAGGAATTCGAAAATTACAGTACAGTAACTCAGTAAAATACAACTATTTATGAACTATGCAGTTTACAAAACCAGGAAAAATATTTCTGTGTTTTATGATTACTGTTACATAAAATACACAGAAAAACAACAAAGGAAAATAAAAACAGATGTGGGTGAGGGTATGGAGCTGTGGGTTACTGGTGCCACTTTAATATCTTGTATCATTAAACTAGGAAGAAAAATCTAATTGCCAAAAACTAGAAATAACCTGAATGTCCATCAATGGTGGATTCTTTTTTTAATTGTGGTACATTCATATGATTAAACACCATTCCACCACAGAAAGGTAAACCACTGATACACAAACCACACAGATGTATCTCAAACACATATGCTAAGCAAAAGATGTCATGCACGAAAGGCTCTATAAATGTGTACATCCATTTATATAATATTCTGGAAAGGCACATCTAAGGGAACAGGATCGGTGTTTGCCTAAGCATGGCGGATGACTGAAAGGGGCAAAAGGAAACTTCGAAATGATGAAAATTTCTATTTTGTTGATTGTGGTTGGTGGTTGCATAGCTACATGTGTTTGTCAAAACTCACTGTACTGTACACCCAAAAAGTGCAAATTCTGCTGTAGGTAAATTATACATCAATAAACCAGACTTAAAAATAAAGAGGAGGGCAGGTGTGGTGGCTCATGCCTGTAATCCCAGCACTCAAGGGAGAGGGCAGGCAGATCGCTTGAGCCCAAGAGTTCAAGACCAGCCTGGGCAACACGGTGAAACCCTGTCTCTACCAAAAAATACAAAAATCAGCCAGGTGTGGTGATGGGTGCCTGCAGTCCCAGTTACTTGGGAGGCTGAGGTGGAAGGACCGTCTGGGCCCAGGAGGTGGAGGCTGCAGTGAGCTCAGACAGCACCCCACCGCACTCCAGCCTGAGGGACCAAGTAAGACCCTATCTCCAAAAATATATAAAAATAAAGAAGATGCTGAGCTCAGATACCAAACCAAAGCTAATGAGGTACCTGTAAGATGTCAGTTTTCTAATACTGGATGACAGTCATTCATTAAATGTACTGAGTGCCCATCTTATGCCAAATGCTCTGCCATCAGCTAGCATAGCGTGAACAAAATAGACAAAAAATACACACAACTACATAAACAAATTACAGACCCCATAGAAAAGCATGGATTCTCTGATTGCTATTATGGGAGCAGAGATCAGAGAAGGCCTCTCTGGGCAAGTCATCCAAGCTTAGACCCGAGTAGTAAGTAGTAGTTAAGGAGGCAGAAAGTAGAAAGGTTTCTAAATGTGTCATTAGAGCAACAGTCAACAGCATCTCAACTGTTTCAACATATGAAATATGGTTATATTTTACTACTTTGATATTTTAAGGATTAGGACCTCCTAAGTAAAAAGCCCTAGTAAAGGAAGGTCTTAAAACAGCCTCCAGACAGTGGCCAGAGATGTAATGACGTGTTTTGGATGTCAGGGACTGTCAGGGAGTAGGTTCCTCCAATCCTTATTAATATTTCAAAAATAATCAACACATGTATGTATTTCCCTGAAATGAGGTTGCCTGTGGGTAACGAAATCCCATGTTCTGGTGTTTAAAAGATTTGTTGTATTTGTTCTTACTTCTAGCTGAATTTGTCATGATTTATTTAACAAGGTTTCCTGAAGTTTATCAATGTTTCTAAATGATAATTACACACACACACACACACACACACACTCTCTCTCTCTCTCTCTCTCTCTCTCTCTCTCTCTCCCTCTCTCTCTCACACATCAAAAATTGGACAAAATGGTCCCAGTTTGACAAAAAAAAAAAAAAAAAACCTCTTTACACTATGGCAATCAAGCCTGAGGAAGGCCCCTTTTCCACTGTATCTTGGTTTTCCTTCTAAACTGACAGACTTCTCTTTGGCAAATGCCTCTGAAGGATTCTTCTCTGACCAACCTCCAAGTGTTGGGGGAGGGAGGACAGGGCCCAGCCCCTTATTCCCTTCTCTTCCTTCACTCACTCTTCTTTCAAATACACTGATGATAATTCCCACAAGCTCATCTCTAGCACTGATCATTCCCCAAAGCTCCAGGTTTGAATTCTCAACTGTGAAGGAGACATCTCCATTTACATGTTTAACCAGAATCTCTGGTATGGGTTGGATGTGTGTCCCCTCCAAATTTCACGTTGAAATGTGATCCCCAGTGGCGGAAGTGGGGCCTGGTGGGAGGTGATGGGATTATGGGGGCAGATCCCTCAGGAAAGGCTTGGGGCTGTCCACATCTGGTTGTTTAAAAGTGTGTGGCAGCCGACTCTGGGCATACTTCTTACGGCTTAGCCCTGTTCCACAAGGAGGGCCAAAACAAAAACAAAAACAAACAAAAAAACACAGCGTGATACCCCCCACCCCACCCCGTCCCGTCCCCTTGCTCCTGCTCTCGCCACGTGACGTGCCAGGTCCCTGCTGCCTTCTGCCATGATTGGAAGCTGCCTGAGGCCTCACCAGAATCACACGCCAGCAACATGTGTCCTGTACAGCCTGCACAACCATGAGCCAATTAAACCTCTTTTATTTACACATTACCTAGCTTCAGGTATTTCTTTCTAGCAATGCAAGAACAGTCTGATATAATCTCATGCTTCGAGGGAACTATGGGCTTCCAGACCCCTGCCCATTTCCTTCTTGTCCCAGTGTACCTAGCTTTCAATAAAAGACACCATGAATGTACCTCAAGCCAAAAACCCAGGAGTCAGCACTTAGCTGCCTCTTTCCCTCTCTCCCCAGTAACAACTCCCAGACACTGCTTTCAAAGTACATTTCAAAGGCAAACCATTCCTCACCTTCACTATTATCCCTGGCCCAAGCCACCACTCTCTCTCTCTGGGACTAACTGGGCAGATCATGAACCCCTGCCTCCTTACAATATAGTCTCAAAACAGCAACCATGGCCAGGTACGGTGGCTCACTCCTGTAATCCCAGCACTTTGGGAGTCCGAGGTCAGGACATCGAAACGATCCTGGCTAACATGGTGAAATCTCGTCTCTCCTAAAAATACAAAAAATTAGCCAGGCGTGGTGGCATGCACCTATAGTCCCAGCTACTTGGGAGGCTGAGGCAGGAGAATCACTTGAACCCGGGAGGCAGAGGTTGCAGTGAGCCGAGATCACGCCATTGCACTCCAGCCTGAGCAACAAAACAAGACTCCGTCTCAAAAAAAAAAAGAAAAAAAGCAGCAACCAGAGTCGTCTTCTGAATTGTATTCAGTTCCTGCCATCTCTCAGTCCAAGCCTTCTGATGGCCTCCTATCACACCTAATACAAAAAAGGGACCAAGTGACCTAGGACAATAATGAGCAACAGACTAACCTTTATGCAAAAGGTGACATGAAGTATCATCAAAGGCAAAGGGGTGCTCACTGCCACCACAATCAGATGACACAGATGACATGCTTACACTTCACAGTCAATCCTGAGGGGCTGTGGAAGAATCCCTGAAAATCAATGACACTTCATCCCTCAGTCAGTAGGTGTTCAAACAGAATTCTCTCCTCTTATCAGACCTTCACAACTACCCCGAAGGCTTCAAGGGATAAGAGCCTCCTGGTTCTTGACCACTCATTATTTACTTGTCTAACTTCTAAAAGTTCTTGATTCCATCTAAAATGGAAAAAAAAGGAGTCTCTAAAAGAAATACTAAGTTTCAAATATCTTATAGCCAATCAGAAAACAGTTACCATTCTGGAAGGATTATTTTGTGTCTCAATTTCCAAAGCAAGTTTCTTCTAGCTCATATGATTCAAGGTACAATTTGTATCATATTGTACCCAAAGAGTTATTAGTAAGAATGTTAAATAATCCTCTTCTCAATTTCAACTTAAAATGTGTAGGTCTTTGTTTAAATGGTTTGTTGTCTGTAAGTTGAAACAAGGCTTCACTTTGTGTTCAAAGACAGTATAAAGAAACAAGACACGTTACTGTTTCCATTCCTCTGACTGATGGTGACTAACATTCAACACAAAAGAGTTTCTTACAAATCAGAATTGTCCAGAAATATATCCCAGTAAGCCTAGCCTCACAAAAAGACTAACTTCAATAACTACTTTCATTTCTAAAATTTTTTAAATCAACCACTAAGACTTTTACCTCCCCCTGCACAAGCCAAGAAGAAATGCCGGCTCTTCCCTGCACTCGCCACACCTGTCTTTAGACAGCACCTCTTTGGGGCTCGACAACCTCCTGCTCCTCTTATGTGATCAACTTCTGGCACTGGGAAGGCAGCAGTGGCTCCGTGCCGTGAGAGCCCTCTTTGTAGGCTGTGGCTATTTTTAGGCTGGCGGCCCCTGTGATTCCTAACTTGGCCCTAGATACTCATGA
The DNA here is from genome assembly GCA_963574635.1 of Cheracebus regulus. Taxonomy (NCBI): domain Eukaryota; kingdom Metazoa; phylum Chordata; class Mammalia; order Primates; family Pitheciidae; genus Cheracebus; species Cheracebus regulus. The sequence goes on along the minus strand of CAUYQU010027618.1, from coordinate 4,816 downwards.
GGCAGTCTTTAGAGAGAAACCCTTCAGAAGCCAGGCAAGTCCCTGTGGGATCAGCAACACTCCACTGCTAAGACAGCAAGTCTCAGGTCCTAAGTTCTACAAAGGCCCTCCAAGGACAGCCCCCTTTAACCCGATGGCACTCAGTTGGTCAGACCCCAGGCCAGGCTCCCATTTTAAATGGGCAAGTCCATGGTTTCATCAGGCTAACAAATCAAAGCTGACAGAGACGTACTACTCACATATGGATTTTAGCCAGGAAATTTAAAACAACTCACTGATGGAATTTTTTTCCCCCCTTAAATGTCATGTCCATTCACAACACTGAGATTTCAGATGTGTGTAACAGCTTTGGAAAGACATACTGATAAAAATACTCAGAAGAAAATGTTAGTCATCTTTCAACAAAAAGCATAGCATACCAAGACGATGTAGTAAGTTAAATATTCCCTTGGGCTGTTTATAAACGTAACCATCTACTATATCATTTCCAATTGGAAAAGGTCTACCAGAAACACGACATACATCTGATGCTAAAACTATACACTATCTTCTGCTATGTGTCTATGAACGACAACCATAATAATTTGAATTTTAAGAACTATACATTCAAAATAAATATTTAATTGGCTTTTCCATCTCACTATTAAAATAAAGCATAAGAACCTCAAACTGAGTTTAAATGTGTTAAATGTTTTAACAGTGAAGTTTTATGGGAGAGTACATCCAAAAATATAGAGAAAATACATTTATGTATTTCATATCACACCTTCCCTCCAAGGCCATCATAACATCAAAACTGATCTCCTTTCTTTATCCGTAACTTGGATTTTGTAAAGAATTGTAATATCTTTTCTGAACCCACAAGTCTATGGTATAAAAAAAGTTTGATTCCCAGATTTCTACTGGCAACATTAAATGAAGACCTTATGAAACCTGGTCGGGCACGGTGGCTCATGCCTGTAGCTCCAGAACTTTAAGAGACAGAGGTGGGTGGATCACCTGAAGCCAGGAGTTCGAGACCAGCCTGGCCGACATGGTGAAATCCTGTCTCTACTCAAAATACAAAAATTAGCTAAGCATGGTGCTGGCGGGTGCCTGTAATCCCAGCTACTCAGGAGGCTGAGGCAGGAGAATCGCCTGAACCTGGGAGGTGGAGTTTGCAGTGAGCAGAGATTGCACCACTGCACTCTAACCTGGGCAACAAAAGCGAAACTGTGTTTCAGAAAAAAAAGAAAGAAAAAAAAATTTTATGAAAGTAGTGAGGATAACATGTTGGCTTTTGTATTTGAGAAGGCAACCTGGCTTGACTCTGAGCTACATCTCCAAAAAACAAAAAGGATTCGCTCACTGGTCCTGGCTCTGACAGTAAGCACCTGCCTAGTGGAGTGTCTGCCTGTGAAGGTGAGTGAGGTATTCTCTCCATTCCATCCATTCCTTAGAACTTTCCAGAGACTGCTAGAGGTGGAGGTGTGCCAGGAAAACAAAGGAATACAACACGGACCAGCCAAGTTCCCTCCCTTATCCTCACAAGCAGAACAAAGTCTCAGTGCTCCAGGACTGGCCGCTTTCTGTCTCTCTTAGATGCGAGTGTAGGAAGAGCTAGGCTACCAGGCCTCAGAATCTGTCCTCACTAGACATGGAGGAGGAAATGATACAATTTTTTAAATAAAAAGATATGCAAAGCACATGCTGTTGTGCTACGAGAAGAATGTGGAAGTTCACAGGTGGGCCATTTGTTTAGCTTTGTATTCTGCAGCTAATGGGTTCAACTCACAGGCTGAGGCTCCATGAAGACAGTCCTTGAGTCTGACTTCCAAGGGTCTCACAGCCTACTGGTGACAGCTTTTATAATCATTAGTACATGAAGCTCAAGCAAGGTAGACACCTAATTTAGTGCCTCCAGCAGTAATTTCTCAACAAACAATTCAGTAACATGCAATTAGTGCCCACAGCAGTAATTTCTCAATAAACAATTTACTCAACTCAGATTTGTGGAATTCAATAGCCCCCAAATGTTTTAAGAGCAAATAATTTAGTATCTACTCATGCCTTTCTTCGAATGATTTCAACTCTGTATAAAGTATTTACCCATAAGTTACATAAAATAACATCTCTCCTTTTGATACTAAATTCCTATAGCTTAGCTGTTATAGGCAAAATGGCGGTGTGGCTGAACTTAATCCACATTTACAGTTGAGAATACTGCTATTTCCTGCTGTTACATCAATGTAAGACATTTTAGTTAGCAATCTAAACCCTGACAATTTTCTTTCTTTCTTTTTCTGAGACAGAGTTCTTGTTAGCCAGGCTAGAGTGTAATGACACCATCTGGCTTCACTGCAACTTCTGCCTCCCAGGTTCAAGTGATTTTCCTTTCTCAGCCTCCCAAGTAGCTGAGATTACATGCACATGCCACCACACCTGGATAATTCTGTATTTTTAGTAGAGATGAGGTTTCACCATGAAGGCCAGGCTGTTCTCAAACTCCTGATCTCAGGTGATCCGCGCACCTTGACCTCCCAAAGTGCTGGGATTATAGGCATGAGCCACCATATTAGAGACTTTCAAGAAGGAAATCATACCTGTGTAATTTTTATTATATTCGGAGTTCCAGTGGGCTACAAAAGGAGAAATCTATACCATCACATGCAGAACCGTCTCAGAGGAGTTCCATGGCTACAGAAGGGGGCACTCCTCACACCATTCTGTCAGCTTCCTTATCTCTGTTACAGAGTTACATTTTTATAACAAGAACTTTTTTTTTTTTTTGGACAGAGTCTTGTTCTGTGTCCCAGGCTGAAGTACAGTGGCACAATCTTGGCTCACTGCAACCTCCACCTCCCGACTTCAAGTGATTCTGGGGCCTCAGCTGGCTGAGTAGCTGGGATTACAGGCGTGTACCACTACACCCGGCTAATTTTTGTATTTTTTGTAGCAACGGGGTTTCACCATGTTGGTCAGGCTGGTCTCAAACTCCTGGCCTCAAGTGATCCACCCACCTCAGCCTCCCGAAGTCCTGGGATTACAGGCATGAGCCACTGTGCCCCACCTATAACAAGAACTTTTATTCATGCAGCAAACATTCCTTGGTCCTCTATCACATGCCAGCTGCTTTGCTAGGTGATGGGAACACAATGGTGAACAAGATGGTCCCAGCAATCAAGGAGCCTTCAAAGAGCCTCCAGTTCATCCAGGAAGACAAAAACAAACCAGTAAATAATTACAAAACTGCAAAGGTAGAAGCAACTGGAGGCTAAGGGGACCCAGAAAACAGGCTCCATTGCTACAGACATGGAGAAAACAGTGGAGCGGCACTTCTAGAAGATAAAGCTTGAGCTGAGACTAAGGCATGGGCAGGTGAGTGCCTCTCAGCCTTTCCGATTTTATGCATCAGTGACATCCCCACTCCAAAACTCTGCAAAGACAACATGGGGATGTCAGCTTTAATTCTGCCATGAAGGACACTTAAGACAAAATTTTTACTACTGCCAACACATGATCAAAGGACATTTTTAACACAAAAAAGTGAAGGGGGTACATAACTGCAGCATAAAGAACATGCCTTTCGCGTAGGTAATATTAATTTAACCTTATGAAAATCTTGGTACATTGTATTTTTATGGCATCTCACCATGTTCTCATCAACGTTCTGTCACCAGGCACCCCTGGGTCATAGACGCACATTTGGAACCTCTGCTCTAGGTGCGAAAGGCAGTGGTGGATCTGGAGGGCAGTTTCTCACGTCCACAAAGATCAAAGCAGACCAGGAGAGAGAGAAATACACAAAGGCAAGTACTCAGAGGGCCAGTGGGTCAGCAAAGGCCAAAGGCCAGGTACAGTGGGTCATGCCTATAATCCCAGCACTTTGGGAGGTGGAGGCAAGAGAATCTATTGAACCCAGTTCAAGACCAGTCTGGGCAATATAGTGAGATCCTGTCCCTACAAAAAATCTAAAAACCTGCCAGGCATGGTGGCACATGCCCATAGTCACAGCTACTCAGGAGGCTGATGCCGGAGGATCACTTGAGCCCAACAGCTTGGAGGCTGCAGAGAGCCATGATCGTGCCAATGCATTCCAGCCTGGGCCACACCTCTGGTAAAAATGATTAAAATAAAAAAAAAAAAAAAGACCTAGAACACATTAAGAAAGGGTCAGTGTATTCTGACACTTCTTGTACTGGAAGCCACATCAGAAACCACATCCACCCACACACAAACAAGCCTGGGGACAAAGGCACCAGAAGACTATCCTCGATGAGCTGCTTCCACAGAGGCCAGAGAGGTTTAGAAGGCAGTGCCCGGCACCAGATAGCCCTCACCCGTTGCCATGATGCTAAAAGCTCCTCCAGGACCCAGGCACCATCTCAAATAAAAGCCCCTCCAGGACCCAGGCACCATCTCAGATAAAAGCCCCTCCAGGACCCAGGCACCATCTCAAATAAAAGCCCCTCCAGGACCCAGGCACCAGCTCAGATAAAAGCCCCTCCAGGACCCAGGCACCAGCTCAGATAAAGGCCCCTCCAGGACCCAGGCACCATCTCAGATAAAAGCCCCTCCAGGACCCAGGCACCATCTCAGATAAAAGCCCCTCCAGGACCCAGGCACCAGCTCAGATAAAAGCCCCTCCAGGACCCAGGCACCAGCTCAGATAAAGGCCCTCCAGGACCCAGGCACCAGCTCAGATAAAGGCCCCTCCAGGACCCAGGCACCAGCTCAGATAAAGGCCCCTCCAGGACCCAGGCACCAGCTCAGATAAAGGCCCCTCCAGGACCCAGGCACCATCTCAGATTAAAGCCCCTCCAGGACCCAGGCACCA
>CAUYQU010027617.1:0-55132 GCA_963574635.1 Cheracebus regulus | reverse complement strand
AAAGTGATCACATAATAGGAAATAAATCACTTTTTAGTAATTGCATAAGCATTTCACAGATTTAAATGAAATCCTGAGCAATAGAGCAAGATTCTCGTTCTCTCTCCCTCCTTCTTTTTCTTTCTTTTTTCTCTTTTATTCTACTTCTTTCTTTCTCTTAAAAAAAAAGAAAAGAAAAGAAAAGAAATGCACTCTGGCCATGCTGCCTGGGATATGTTAGGACTCTGCATCCAGGAACTTCGATAGTTGGCATTTGTCCATTCACCAGTAACTATCACATATCTAAAAAAAAAAAAAGAAAAAAAAAAAAAGAAACAAATAGCCAACACTTTCTTCCCAGCACCCAAGCTGTCTCATCTGCATAATTGTACTAGAGACCTAGTCACTTCCTTGCCTCCAGGGGTTCTCCACTGTACTTAATTCCCTGTATCCTCTAAAATAATTTTCCTCCAGTCCTTTTTTTTTTTCCAACAAGTCGTTTGCTTACTTTTCATTATTCTAAACCTGGCTATCTTACACTTTCAGTGTTCCACTGTCAATTGCATTTCCCAGCTAACTTCGTGCTCTTTAGGATCTCTGCTTTTGTCAAGTTAAATATGCATTCCTTTCCTATAGTTGCCTGTTTCGTCCTCCAGCCTCAATGTCAGAGCCTTTGTTTTCCACAGTTCTCTCGTATCTCTGACTCTAAACTCCTTTCCTAACTTTTCAATAATAGAGAACAGTGTGCTCATAGAATAAAAGACCATGGAGTCACTGAAAACATTTTACACATAGTTTGAAATTCTGCTCTGCTAATAATAAATATTTTCAAGTGGAGGGAAACAGATTAAAGAAATCACTTGAAGAGTATATTAGATGAGGTTTCCTGGGAAAAAGACTGAGACAGAGATTCTCTTACAGGAAGTCTTTTGAGAATTGCCCTTGGAATTAACATCTTTAGGGGAATAAAAGAAGGATTGGGTGGAGGGAACTGTTGAAGTACAGCACAGATGGAACAAGGTATTCAGTCAAGGGAATCTCTTCAATTGAGGATGATTCCCAAAGAAACAACCACTCAGCTGAGGGCCAGTAGATCCAACACTCTGAGTAGCTGGGGAATGAATGTCTCAGGGTTAAAGAGGGTGTCGGGGTGGCACACCACATCTGGATGGTCTCTTAGTCCACTCAGAGACTAAGACAATAATTACATACAATTCTATAATTATAGATGCAAAACATGGAAACACAGGCACACATTTATTTCTGCTTACTGGGATTATAAGTGATGTTTACATATTATCATTTATATTGTCTAATATTTTCTGTGTTGGTTACAAAAAATAATGAAGTTTTAATTAGATAAAGGTTAAAAACAAAAAGCTGTTCCTTCTGGCAAAAAACATTCATCAGAGTTTACAAACTCAGTGTTCCCAGAGTTTACAAACTCATCAAGGTCCTCCCACACATCCCCATTCCAAGTTTCAGTGGCCCATTCTTTTCCAATCAATGCCCTCACTTTAATAGTAGACACCTAGTGAGGCTCTGCACGCATCTTTCATTGTAGGTCAGCCACTTGTATGATAAGAGCTTGTGTCTGTTTTTCCACAATTTTAGCACTTTCTCTACAGGAGATAAGACTGGCTCTCAGGGCAATCTTAGCAGACTTAAGGCTCAGTATCTGCTCCTAAAGCTGAGAGACAGAATCCCTGAGTTCATTTTCTTTCATCATTTGTCCACTGAACTTAGGAGCAACCAACCAGCTTCATTATGTTCCTTGGTTCTTCACATGTGGTCAAAGGCATTATGTATGGAGTTTAAACTCCCTGCCTCTCACGAGCAGTGAATCAGGAGTGTCAAATGCATTTATTTTGCCTAACTCTCTCAACAGTTCACCCCAAGGACTGTTAGTGTCCTCCATTCTATTAGAAGTAGAGTCCTTAGCATTTTTGGATCTAATTATAATGATCAATCAATTCCAGAAACCCCAAAACCAGTGAAATAACTCTATCCTTAATATTCTGTTCCTCTAGAGCCACTCCTGGTATCAAAATCTGTATTAGTCAAGGTTCTCTAGAGGGACAGAACTAATAGAATATATATATATATATATATATATATATAGAGAGAGAGAGAGAGAGAGAGAGAGAGAAAGAAAGAGAGAGAGAGAGAGAGTAGTTTATTAAGTAATAACTTGCACCATCACAAGGCCTCACAGTAGGCTGTCTGCAAGCTGAGGATCAAGGAGATCCAATTCGAGTCCCCACACTGAAGAACTTGGAGCCTGATGTTCAAGGGCAGGAAGCATACAGCATGGGAGAAAAATGTAGGCTGGGAGGCTAGGCCATTCTTTCCTTTTCACATTTTTCTGCCTGCTTTATGTTCACTGACAACTGATTAATTTGTGCCCGCATAACTAAGGGTGGATCTGCCTTTCCCAGCCCACTGACCCAAATATTAATCTCTTTTGGCAACACCCTCACAGACACACAAAGGATCAATACTTTGTATCCTTCAATCCAACCAAGTTGATACTCAGTATTAACCATCATAACACAGTACCTTAAAAAAGTACCTTTGAGGTATTTCCTTTAATTTTCTTCATTTTTATAATTTATATTAAATAATCAACTGATTACTCTGTTCTTCATAAGTATATGTTTGCCAAATTTTATCAATATTCATTTATTACTATAATTATTCAGCTATCTCACATACATATTTTTCTCTCCAACTTGATAATAGACTTGATAGTAGGTGCTTCATCTCCATGGCCTTTTTGGATCCTCTTTTATCATGATTTTAAAATACATATATATTTAAATATGAACACATATTTATATACACTTAAATATGTATTTTATACGTGTGCATGCATTTAAATATACTACATGTTTATATTTGCATATATGCATATGTGTATCTATCTATCTATCTGTAACTCCCACTTGCAGCCACAAACAGGGAGTTCTGTACAAAGTAGATAGCTATGTTGTCGAGTGACTGGAGGAAAGGAAATTCAAAGCTAGATTAGGGCTCATTTTAATCAACAGCTACAAGTTAATGGGAGGCTGGCTCAGAGGCAACATTGTGTTTGAAGCTAAAGTTTTCAGTTATAGTTTATTCAATCCCTTCATTTCCTGGTGGTGGTCCTGTACAAAGTAACAGTTAAAGGTAATTTTGGACATTCTTCGAAGTAGACTCTCAAGGTTATTACCATAGAAGTTCTCTTCATTCCTTCCTCTCTTCCTCCCTGCCTCCCTCCCTGTCTTCCTTCCTTCCTTCCTCCCTCCCTCCCTCTCTCTCTGTCTCTCTTTCTCTCTTTCTTTTCGTTCCATTCTTTCTTTCTTACTTTTTTTTTTTTTGACATGGAGTCTTGCTCTATTGCCCAGACTGGAGTGCAGTTGTGTCATCTCAGCTCACTGCAAACTCCACCTCCCAGGTTCAAGTGATTCTCCTGCCTTAGCTTCCCGACTCAGGAGGCGGTGGGGTGTACTATAGGCACGTGCCACCATGCCCAGCTAATTTTTGTAGTTTTAGTGGAGACGGGTTTTCACCATGTTAGTCAAGATGGCCTCGATCTCCTGATCTCATGATCTGCCTGCCTCAACCTCCCAAAATGCTGGGATTGCAGGCATGAGCCACCACGCCCAACCAGAAGTTTTATTTCTTATTTCGGGATTTAAGCTTGCCCCATTCTATATTTTTCCCAAACATGGAATGAAAAACTCTAAAAAGTGGAGTCAAAAAGCTTCTAAAAAGTTGAAATGGACCCTGTTTTGTGAGTTTCATGGACAAAGTTTTCACTCACTTTCAGAGTAGCAGTTGCTCCATCAAGTAATAGTAAGTATAAGAAATCATTACAAGAACACTTTGAAATTAAGAGCAATACATAAAACTCTAATAACCTTTTCCCCAACTTGAATGTAGAGAAGAAAAGACAGTAATATCTATTTTGTTTAGATATCACAGAGAGTAAACTCGGTGAGAATCAACTAAACATAGCTGTTCGCCTCATTTAATGTAGCAATATCTAAGATATTACTCAGAAATAGCTAGAAGTCCCAAGGTTATTTTGAACTTGAAGTTCTTATATTCCAGATAACTAAAAAGTCATCCACTTAACAGAAGACAGTCACAACAAACTCATGCTGATCGTTGAAGATTCATCAAAACTCAGCAGAGTTATTTGGTGTGCATGTTTCAGAAGAAACATGATTTCAAAACATATCCAGGAGTTCCCAGAATGAGTTCCCAAAATTAGTGAACTGACCAAATAATTTTTGAAGTTTGTAGTAACAATAACGCTAATCTGATTAAAAATTTCATTTAAATGTTTGCTTAAATTTAGAATTTCATGTTGAGCAGGCCCTAATATATTGTACATATTAAGTTATGATAACATTTAAAGAGTTGTTTTTTGTTTTGTTTTGTTTTGGTTTTTAATGAAGATATAGGTTTCCTGGTACTTTTATCCTGACTAGTAAAAAAAAATATTTAGTGTCTCTTAACACCAAACTACAGATACTTGTTTTAAAATGTAACCCATTATCCACTTATTTCCTTTAGCCTTCAAGTAAATCACTTTCTTTTATTTTTTTATTTTTATGAAAAAAAATATTTTTCTGAGGCAGAGTCTCACTCTGTCTCCAGGTGCCAGGCTGGAGTGCAGTTATGTGATCTCGGCTCACTGCAACCTCAGCTCACTGCAACCTCCGCCTCCCAGGCCTCAGCCTCCCAAGTAGCTGGAACTACAGGCACACGCCACCACGCCCAGTTAATTTTTTGTATTTTTTAGTAGAGATGGGGTTTCCCCATGTTGGCCTGGATGGTCTCGATCTCTTGACCTTGTGACCTGCCTGCCTCAGCTTCCCAAAGTGCTGGGATTACAGGTGTGAACCACTGAGCCTGGCTGTAAATCACTTTCTTTCACTTCTTGTATTATTATTTTCTAGTCTCTATTAACCCAGGAATTCATTATCCTAGAAAACTTGATGCGATCTTATATTCTGCTTCCTCATTCAGTTGACAAAGTCTGTAGATTCCACCTCTTTTTTTGACCTCAGGAATCACTTGGGTTTTGTGTCTGCTTCTTCTCCTCTTTCCTATCCTATTGCCTTAGTCTAGTCCACGATTCAGTGAACTCCAAAGCATCTTCCTCTATATTAGTCTCTACTCTGTTCTCTGCTCTGTCACTAGTTGACCTCCCCACCTTCCATAAACTTGATTATTTAAAACTTGTATTGATTTCTCATTGACTAAAGAATAAAACCTGAATTATCTCAGGAAGGCAAAAATAAGCCTGCCAGACTTTCCAATCTGGCTCTCCCTCCTTTTCCAGACTCACCCCTTATCACTTCTTCTCAGACATCCTCTAACCTTTGATCAAGAAGGTTGATTTGGGAAGAATGTTCATGGAGCCATATGGAAAGATGAGGGTGGCTGTTTAGTTAATCAGAAACTAAAAACTTTCTGACCATGGAGGTGATGTTGAATATGTAGACACATTACCTTCTCTTCCCCAGTTAACCTACATTCCCAATGTTCCAGACTTCTCACAATTTTTCAAACTATTTGAAATATTTTGAACTCAAAGACTACTACTTTGAACCAGTCAAAGATACTTAGTTGGATATCAGGCATTATTTTTGAACTGAGATATTTTCATGTTATTTGCTACTTAGTTGACTTCTGTTTTTCAGTGTGAATCATTTATATGAACATGCATAAAATATAGTAGGAGTAAAGGGCTAGTGACGTCTATGAAGCAGACACTTATAACCTGATTTAATCACCAAAATAATTCTACAAGGCAAATATTATTATCTCCATTTTAGACAATGAGAAACCAAGGTTAAGAAAATTTACATCATTTACTCAAAGACACAAATTTAGTAAGTGATCAAACCTGGATTGGAGCCCAGATCTGTCAGTCTACCAAATCTATGTGCTTTTTAGGTCAGAAACTTGCCTCCAGGTTTCTAGCTGCCTGTCTGTAGCACTTTAATTTGTGCAACCATGTAATATTTAAACTAATGGATATGATGAAAAAAGGAACATAAACAATAGCCTAACCTTTTGACAACAATTAACACATACACAAAGCAATTCAAAATCCTTCCTACCCGATATAAGCTTTCAAGATTAGTGTATCTGGTTCACCATTTACTATTATTTGAAACAATTTTTGATAACATAAATTGGTTCTAATTATATATTTTTGTCCAAAATTAAAGACTATATACTGCTGACTATGTCCTTTCTATTTTCTCAGCTGACTCAAATGAAACCAGATAATTCCATCTGTTTAATTCCTTTTGACCCAATTCGCAGTTACCCCTAAATGGATTCCAGAAATACCAGCTCTGCAGCTTGCAGAGTTTTCTTAAAGCAAGCCTAATGGATCAAAGTGTGTCATTCTATCTAGCATCAATTTATTCATCATACAATAAATTCACATTTTGTATAGGCTTAACTCTGTGCTTAAGATAAAGCCAAAGAGTCTTGAATTCAAAGACCTACACACACACACACACACACACACACACACCCCACATACACACATACATATATGATGCACATATAAATATATAGATATGCAAACATATATACACATATAAGCATATATATACATAAATTTGTGTATATACTGTATAGTTTCTTTAATAACATAAAGTATCAAATTATAGCTGTAGGATTATTATAGATTAATATATTTACTTTATGAAAATTCAAAAGAAGAAAAGGTAAGTGTGGACCATACTATTAGCAGTCCAATTAACAGTTATTATTTTTTAGATACATACTAAGCTCTTTACGTGAATTATCTCATTTAATCCTTCTACTAGTCATCTATTGCATATAACAAATTTTACCCAAAGTTATCAGCTTAAAACAATGAACATTTATTGTTTTACAGTTTCAGTATGTCAGGAATCTAGGTACAGCTTAGCTGGGTTCTATTGGCTCCATTTTCCCCATAAGGCTGCAGTCAAATTGTGAGTTGGTCCATGTAGCTGTCCTTTCAAGTCTCAAGCAGTGCTGAAGCTTATTTTGTGGTTGCCAGGCCTTAGGAGATCTTCTTACAAGTTCACTCATGTGAGCCTTTCCACAGCACTCATGACATGGAAGCTGACTTTCTCTAGGTGAATAATCCAAGGGAGAACTGAAAAGAATACCAAAAATGAAAGCCACAGTCATTTGTATCTTAATCTTATGGTGACATCCATTCAGTTCTGCCATACTCTATTCACTAGAAGGAAGTCTAAAAATTCAGACCATTATAAAGAGGATAACATTACACAAGGGTGTGAATATGAGAAAGCCAAGAATTACTGGGATCATCTTAGAGGCTGTCTACCATAATATAAAAAAATTATAATTTTATGAGGTAAGCACTCTTATAAGTAGATAAGAAAATGGAGGTACATGTTGGTTATATAACTTTCCCAATGTTATATGGCTGATAAATGAGCAGGCTATGATTCTAACTCAGAAAACAGAGTCTAGAAGAAAATTAAAATTCAAACAGAGATGTGAATTCTAGGAAAGAAATGGAGTATAAGTACAACCCAGAGACACAAGTGTGGAACTATATATAATATGAATAATGTAAAGCCAATAATTTAGAAGCTGGTAGGTGATCTAGACGGGAAAAAATGGGCTAATGCTAGTGAGTTTTTACTAAAACTGAATTTGGATATGAATAAGTGAGAATTTGGCAGTTATTTTAACAGGAAAATAATGTGGTACAAGTCTGGCTTCATGAAGATTTGTCTAGAAGTTTGCAAGACAGCCTGGAGTGGCATCATAAAAAAAGATATGGAGATCTGTTTCACTGGGTGCATATATTCCCATGAGAATCTGGCCAAGGTGAGGGTCAGTGGAAAGAACAGGCAATATCTACAAGAAAGAATCCCCAAGCATTTTTCATCAGCTGCATAAGAAAGTTAAAACTGACAGAAATTACTCCAAAGTTTTGAGAAAGTGATATTGTAACAGAGGAAGTGCTATTAGAATTTCTACAGGCAGGGTTTTTGTCTGATTTCTTTACTGCTGCTTTTCAGAGCTTAGAATATGTCATCATAAATCCTCATCAAAGGAATAAATAACTGAAGCTGTCACTTATTAGATTAACACTCCAATTAACTCAAACAATAACAAACAACGCATGTAACAAAGATTAATACTGTAGTGTTTCATGCCATTAAAATATAGTTGGTTTTCATGGTAACTGGAGAATATCAAGAACCAGGGCACTGCTCACTTGGGTGTGCTTGCATGCTAAATCTCTGTCTCTTTCTCTCTCTCTCTCTCTAAGGTGTCTTAACCTGTTTTCATAGCACATCTACACCAGTCTCTGTTGTGTACTGGCAGGCTTTCCAATTGTTTCCCCACAATTTCCCTTTGCATTTAGCTTTAATTTGCATGGATGAAAACCCTAACTTTGACTTTATAGGTTACAAGTTTCACTGCAAAATACTGGTAAACTCTTCTTGTGTTCAAATAAGAGAGAGAAGAAAGTAAGAATTTCTGTCTGGCTCAAGCCTGGGTCAAATATCTCCCTGACGTAATTAGCATTGACAATGTGTAAGTGGGTAGAGGTTATGAAGTCTATTTATCTCAAAGCAAGTAGAGGCATATTATTTGGGAAGATGGTGTAAGTAAGGTGGCAATTTTATGGTCATATGTAGTACAAGATAGATTATTTCTAATTCTTGACAATAGATAGCTTTTGATGAGTTCCAAATATCACATGAGTAAACTCAGGCTCAGAAAGGTAATTTACCTAGCATTACACAGTTTATAAGTGGTTGTAGACAAGATCCCAGAGCCTTTACTTTCTGTCTCTAAAACTACTGTCTTGCCCTTTTCACTTCTCACTGCAAGCTACTACTAAGAAAAATAAGGAAGTTAAAATCAGACTGGCTGTTTGTTTAATTGGGAGTCATGCAGGCCAGGCTGTAATAGGCCAGGTGCTAGTAATTGTGGGCAACTAATATCCCTGACTTTTATCACCATTCTGACCCTGTATCAACCTCACCCCATGTCTTACATAGAGTGAGGCTCCAAGATTGGAGAGGTCTGTCTTAACACTTTTCTTCTGATTAAACACTCTGGGAGTTAAACATTTTATTTCTAGCTTTTATCAACAGACCTGTTTCTCAAAATGTCATTTGCTTTGCTGTGGAGACCACAGTTATCAAGCTTTGGTAGCAGAACTTCGGCAAAAACAATTGGAAAAAAATTTAGTTATATAAAATTACCAACAAATACAGATTGGAGTGGTTAGTAAATTGATTAGTTTGTTGTAGGGAGTAGGTAATCTGTTCTTGTCACACACACACACACACACACACAAAATATAAAGAATCAGTAGAAGGAAGGTAATTATAAACAGGAGAGATAAAATTAGCACAGTGAGGCAAATGAGAAGGTGGGAGTGAGAATAAAAAAATTGCTGAGAAGACAGGTAAAGACATGCATCTTTTCCTAACTGTCAAGAGGAAAAGATGTGGCTGAAGAAGAAAAATTTCTCTAGATATTGCATTATAAATAAAAAAGGAAATGATGTATTTTGTTGTAAGGAATAAAAATAAATTTGTACTTGAGGAATGCAGAGAAGATTAGAAGTAGAATTTATCCATAAGATTCTCTCAGCTGTTTAAATGAAACTACATTGACACTGATATTCAAACAATATTAATTTATACATTTGTAATATTATAGAGGAGTAGTTAAGAGCAGGAAGTAATGTTCAACTATTTTTATATGATTCACAGATTCTGCCACAGTGCTATACTCATAGTAGATGCTTAATAAAAGTTGCTGAGTCGATAAACCAACTAATGAAGTAAGAAACAATACTTGCATTCCCATATTTTATTTAAAAGGTTTCATAGTTGTATTTGGAAAATATAAAATATTATACACTTATTTGAAAAATTCTTTAATAGTGTAACAAAATCTGTAGGCATTTGTTGGTCAAGTATTTATAACAGCAATTCTATACAATCAGAAATGTTTACACTTAGTGACATATTACAATGATAGGAAGAATGATTTTGCTAGGAAATGTTATTGTTGAGAAAAATTCTCAAATTTATTTTTATAGAAAAGGGAGAAAATTATTGATAAACACATCTAGATTTGTAGATTGGTGATTTTTCAGAGGTTATTTGGGGTCATAATTGTAAATCTCATTACCGTGCTTGAAGGAGGTCTCTTTTATTATTACGGTGCGCAGGTCCATATCCCTGAAGCTAATTGCAAGGTAGAGCTGCAGAGTTCTAATTGTTTGCCATCAAAATAGCTGTGTAAGCTTGATTAACAGTGTTCAGCAACATTCATAATAGTCCAAGCCTGGCCCTGCATAAAATAGAAACTGGGAAAAAATCAATAAGATTTAATAAGATCAGGAACAATCACTTACAATAGTACATCAATCACACAAAGTAATAGGTGCAGGATTTGATAGGGTCCTGAACTGCCTGAGAGATTCATAACCAGTACTCGTTAATGATTTGTTCATTTGCATTTTATCAATCCAGCTACAGCTGACAAGCAGAAGGAGTGAGAAAGAAATATGTTGACTTAAACTCATCAGCTTTGCAATTAAAAAAATAACATATAATAGCAATGTCTTGTCACATGAAAATCTGACGTTATTACAAAGATATGTGCAATCATTGGCTCTTCAGACTCAGCTGCTGTTAGACTTGCAGAATAACTAGCACAACAGTGTCCCTGTGGTCACTAGGAAGTCTCAAAGATTAGAGAGAATGTACATGTGAATATAAATTTCCTCTCCATCTTTCATAGAGCTCAATTGCATAATAATATTTAATGCAAAATGTGCATATTTCCTTGTTTTTATCTCTTTGAAATAAATGAAGCTCCTGGCTTTGCCTTAGGCAAAACTTCTATAACAATCATAATGAGATGGCTTTCTGGTGATCATTGATTATCATTATATTCTCTTTTTAGTTGATGCTATGACTTTATAAAATAATCATGTGGTATTTACTATCTTTATTAAAGCACATTTTGGGAAGAAGAGTAAATGAATGAAATAAAATTGTGTAAACAAATTTCTAATTCTAAATACATGGTAGTAATATGAAAAAAAAAAATCCTATAAACATCAGAGACATAATGAAAAGTCTGAGCTGTTTCCAGGAAATTCATGTGGATTCATGCTTAGAAAATTTCATGTGGGCTTTCTATGGAGGGAATTATGCGAATGGTGGGATGCGGAGCACATTGTCAGAAACCAGCAGTGGGACCATCCAAAATGTAGATTAATTAGTCTCTGTCTATAACTTTAGTAAATAATGTGCTCCTTCAGAGAAAAACGTTATGATTCAGGTCTTTGTAGAGGATGTTTAAATGGCTGATTTCTATATAGGATGTTCTAATTCAATCAAAGTACAGGTAAAATCCCATTATGATAGACTCCATGGGGCCTCTAAATTGTTTTGTTGTGGTAGAATTTGGTTAAAATGAATAAATACATTTATCACATTCTCAGTGTGTAGTAGGTACTAGAGAGACAGACTTGATGTCCAGTCTGTTTTCTATTGAATTAACACATGAAAAGAAATGCTTTCAATAGGCAGCAGGAACCAGGAGCAAAATATAATGCTTGCACACCTTTCAGGCTTTTCCTAAATTCTGGATCACTTTCAAAATGCTTTTCGTATTAAGATAAAGTTTTTATTTTTCTTTTTTTTTTTTCTGTTAAAAATAGCATTGATTAGGCAGACAAGACATTTGGAATCTAAAAGGGTGAAGAAAATAAAAAGTGGTTATTATTTGTTCTCTTGACAAAAATAACTGTAAACAACTCAATTATGCACAGCTTAATTTGTTTTTCCTACAAAGCAAACTACACAGAATCATGGGTTTCAATTATATAGGTTGACCCCTCTAAGGCCATTAAACAAGGAAAGCATTAGTAAATTTACTAAGAATCAATTTATAGAATACCTATTTGCTTAAAAGCAAATTGATAAATGTCCAATTTACTGAAAGATCAATTCACAATACTTTTTGATATTCAATGATTTGTATGTGTGTGAATTGGTTGTTTTCAAGTATAATGATCAGTTATATGGAAATTATTGTCACTAGTTTTGCTGGAATATGGAAATGATTTTGTTATTCTGAACTTTCTTACCTTTCATTTACTGAAGAAACATTTTTAGTACTGGCACTGTAACAGGCCTAGGAGGCATAGACAGTAATAAAAGATGTATTCAAAAAAGTTTACATTGTAGAAGAAACAGAAATCACACGTTTTTTAAATATTCTAATAAAAATATTAATAATGTACTCTCAGGAGTCAGAATAAGGTTTGAAGAATTGTAAGTAGCTAGACTGTCCACCTAATTTATCATCTCCAAACTATGCACTCTTAAGAGTGGAAAGTGGGCTATTAATAGTTATATTGAAACAATAGGAGTAAACAAGGACAAGCAAACCAGAATATATGGTCACTTTAGATATAGAAGAGGACAACATATGGGTTGTTGAGGAAATACAAAGAACTGTTGATATTTGAGATGTTAGAAATAAGGAGAATTTCCCAACTTCAGGTAAAGAAAATCCATTTCATGGACAAATGAACATGAGTGATAGTACAGAGTCAGGGAATTGTCTTGTGTGTCTGTTGAATAGTGAAAGACATCGAGAAATGAAGCTATGGCTTATAGAAGATTTTGAATATACATATCATTGTGTAGAATAGAAGTATTTAGGAGAAAGTAGCAAAAGAACAATAAAGAATATGATATTATTTAAATACTTATTGTGTTGTTCCCTAGAAACAAAGAGGCTTAGATTGGCATCCCAGCTCCTGTATATTACCAACTGATTGATGTTGTTAAGTTGTTTCATCTCATAGCTTCATTTTCCTCAGTGTATATAATGCATATAAATCACCTATCATGGTGTTTGACATGTAATAAATGCTCACTGTTCATTAGTTGTTATTTTTAGTTTTTTTTTAAAAAGAAGTATTGTAATATAACTGAAATGACATACTTCAAATCCTAGTGTTTGATTACCATAGAATGACAATTTGTCTGAAACTTAAAAATTTTATGTTAATGAGAATATATACATAAACAACTCTTCAATCTATCTATATTATTCAAATGGTATAGTTTGGATCAGTTCTCTATTTTATAAAAACCAAAATGAAACACTGTAGTGGGAACTTTGAGAATGGATCATGGAGGAGAGATTGAAGGAGAAAAAATTATTAAAGAACCTTGTGGCAGACATTTATTTTGGTGGCCCCCAATCAACTAAGCTTCCTGAAATCTATGCCTTTGTGTCTTTTCCCTCATTGGTTTTGAGACTGATCATGTGCCTAGAAGTAATTAACTTTGACCAATGGGACATGAGAAAGCATAATGAAAATGAAACCTCAATAAGCACATTCATGGTAAGGCTTGTCTTATTGGAATACTCATTTTTGAAGCCTAGTGAACAAGCCTTGTGTAAGACATAAAAAAGCCATATGAAGAGAGAAACAGAGATTCCCAGACTGAATTCAGTCACTCTATCCAACCCAGGTAAGACAACAGATATATAAGAAGGTCTCATGTACCAATCAACCCTTCACAGATACCATGTAAAACACAGGCTTTCTCAATCAAGCCAAGAATCATGAACAAATTAATGTTTATTTTGTTAAGCCATTAGTTTTCAAAGTGATGTTTTATACCTCAACAGAAATTGGAACCAAGAAGTAGAGTTCTATCAAAACAAAATGGTGAACTACAAGGCATTTGATTTTTGTACCAGGTAATGGGTGAAGGGCTAAAATTACTACTGGTTAGCCATAATAGGGCTAGAGTAAAAGTATTCAAGCTATACTGAATTGTTCTGAATACTAAAAGTATTCAGAACAATTAGTGACACTGTCACCTGCAAAAACATGAAAGTATTAATAGGTCTGACTCAGATTTATAGAAAGAATATTGAAAGTGTCTGCTAGATGCTTTTGATCTCCCTATCATAAAACAAAAAAGGGCAAAGAGCTAAAGAAATAATATTTCAGGGTTAAAGCAAAATTTAAAGGAAATACAGAGAAGATATGACTTGCTGTGTTAAAAATGCAATTTTTTTTCTTATATCTAGAATTTCCCAGAAAACTGCTCTCAAAGTTAGAAGTTAACTCAGGTAATGATCAAGTTCTGGGTGCTGCCAGTAGCACATGACCTCACAGTAAACATCAAGCATACGGTGATAGTGAAGGGCACTTTTTGAGGTCCCACAAAGGCTTAAAGATGTACCTTAGAGAAAGATAAAGAAGCTTCTAAAAATCCTCAAGATCTTGGTCACAGCACCCTCAATCACAAGGTTTTAAGAAAACTACTGGTGAAACTACTACCAGTTTGGACTAAAAGTTCTGAGACAGTTAAAAAAGAAAATCCTCTCCTGTGAGAAGGAAGAATATTGAGAAAGCTCTCAGCCTAAAATATGCTCCATTTCTTCTTGAAATAAAGAAACTCAGAGGGTAAATCCAAGGGCCCAAAAGACTAAGCCAAAGCTGTGAAGGGAGCAAAACTGAGCCCTAAGCAGAGAGCTAGCGATATATATGTGCCTACCAAAATTTCAGAATTGCTAAGAACCAGTGGCTGCTATTTAGCTCCCACTCTGTCTTCTTTTGAGAGGTAGTGTGTACTGTGGCTTTACAGTCCCTCAATTAGCAATATATTTTAGGCATATTGAAGAATACAATTTATCTCTAGTTTATAATAGTTATGATTGAAAGGAACCATACCAAAAGATTCTTATCCACACCCAGACCCAATTTAGATGACAAAATCCTTTTCTTTGATCCAAAGCCTTGTGCCAAAATTAGATGAGATTTTGCATATTTTGGTAGGGAGAAGGAGATTATAACTTGTATGTTGGAGGAAAATAAATCCCTAGGAGCCATAGAATACATTGTGATACACTTTTACTTTTGTGTGCCCTCCTTTATAATGACCAATGCCTCTTGTTAGTGATGAACTTGTAGATTCCTCTCCTCTTTTGATTCTGAGCTTGACCACATGACTAGGGTTAGCCAAAGAGACAATAGAAAGTGTGATATAAATGATACGTCAATAAGTGCTTCCCATTGAACCTTGTTTTTTTGAAATTCTCCTTCTTTGTACCCAAACACCAAGCTGTGTGGAAGTCCATGCCAATTCTAGTGATGTAGGTAGAACACATGAAGAGAAGAATATGCACATCTGGATTCTAGCTGTTTCAACAATCCAAGCTGAAGTGCTAAGCAAGTAGAAAGGGAATAATGTTCTTTCTTGCCCCAACAATACCAGCTGGAGCAGGGATAAGCCATCTTTACCACACCCTTCCCTAATTGTATCATTTGGCAAATATCTAATCATTGTTTTAAGACATTTGAATTTGAGTTGATATATTACACAGCAAATAGATAACAGTAACAATACCATTTCAATTTTTTTTAGTTAGATTTAATGAAAGAGGTATGCTGCAAAAGAAAAAGTAATATGATACGCTGGATTACTATTTGTGGGAATCTTAAAGAAGAAGGTAACAGTGAGGACCACAAGGTGCTTGATTTGGAATGAGAGAATTTGGAATGCTATGTTTTTAACTGAGAAAGGAACACAAAGGTAAAAGAATGATTTTAAAAGTTTAGGTGGGGGATACTTTGGTTTCATTAATGAAATTTATATGACTTTTTTTTCAAGAGCTTTAAAATAAGCCTTTACTCTCATGCCTATGCCACAATTGGCATGTGAAAGCCACCTATGAAGAACATTTACATAGATATTTTAAATTTTTTAGATTTTCTGCTTGTGTTCAGTGGTTTTTAATCCAAGGCTCTGCACAGTAGGCAGGATAATGCCTCCTAACAAGGATGTCCATGCCTTGATTTTTGGAACCCATAACAATGTTACATTATACGGCTAAAAGATTTTGCAGATGTAATAAAGGTTATGAACCTTAAAATATGGAGATTATCCTAGATGATATTCCTGGGCCCAACCTAATCATATAAACTCTTAAAAGCTAAAGGACCTTTCTTCAGCTGGGGTCAGAGATGTGGAGGAACAGAAAAAAAGACAGATGCAGAAGTGGTAGTAAGAAAGATCCAAGTGTGAAAAACATTTGATGCAC
Source organism: Cheracebus regulus (assembly GCA_963574635.1). Lineage (NCBI taxonomy): Eukaryota > Metazoa > Chordata > Mammalia > Primates > Pitheciidae > Cheracebus > Cheracebus regulus. The sequence goes on along the minus strand of CAUYQU010027617.1, from coordinate 38,992 downwards.
TTTTGTTTGTTCTGAGATGTAGACAGAATGTGCAAGGGCTAGAAAAAGGCTCTGAGAGGTAAGAACAACCCTTTCCTGAAAGCCATTGTGGAAATATAAACCTCAGTCCTACAACTGCAAGAAACTGAAGTCTAACAACAATCTCCCTAAGCTGGGAAGAAGATTCTTCTCTAGAAGCTCTAGAAAGAAAGATACACCTTATTTTTCATCTGTAAGATCCAGAATAGAGAAACTAGCTGAACCACAGTGTGCCCAGACCTCTAATCCATGCAAATAGTGAATTAATAATGGGGCTTGTGTTAAATAGCTACATTTTGTGAGAATTTTTAATGGCAGCAATAGAAACCCCATATGCTCTGTTCTTCAGGTTCTGTTATTTGCATCTGGCTTATTTAGCACACCATTTATATATCACTTCAGAACTTGTTGGCTTTATCTGACTTTTATTTCGTCCACTAATGTAGTGACCAGCTCTGTAAAGGCTCTGATAAACAGAATTATCTTGACATTCTGCAGATGTAATGCTGTCATATGAGTGCACAATATTGATAATGTTCTTTCAATTGGATCAGGTGAGCAAGGATTGGGAAGTATGCTTGATGCCTTATTAAATTACGTTCAAAGTAGAGAATAGAAGTAAGCCTCAAAAAAAAAAAGACAAGTGAATATTTTAGTTTAAGGGTATGAGGCATCATATAACATCCCTTTTCTCTTTTTAAACAGTTTCTTTTATAACTCACAGGCAAAGCATTTGGTGGAATTATTTGCATTTGGAGGGCTATTTATACCTCACTTAAATCTACTGATCTAACCTATTTCTTGCTGACTCCAGAGACTGCCAATTTCAAATAGGGCCCAAGATAATATGCAGTCTTCCCTGCACATGGGCTATGCAATCAAGCCAAACTAATAGTGTTTCTACAAACTCTGTTGGATAATGATGTTCTGTGGCAAACCCCACAGTTGAGCTGAAGCATGGACTGAGTTACAGAGTAAGGATATGATATTTTATAGTAAAGACAAAATATCTCCAATAGCTCTGGCCTCTGTATTTTTCTCACTAATCTTTCCACATTACCTCTTTGCAGAGATTGTTTTTGACCAATATATAAACTGACTCTGCAATAGTCTGGCCTTGTATTCCCCCTCATTCATAAAACTTGAGGATCCATAGAATAGAATAGTAGCCAGATATAATGGATGGCATGATAAATCCAAATGTTGCTAGGGATATATTTCATTGATGACTTCTTTTAACCACTTCTGATACTCTAGTCTTCATCTGTCTTGTTCCACATACTGCATGAAACTACTTCAGCACAGCTTTATGTGACATTCTAGATTATACCACTTCACCACTAGCCCATGCTACATACTTTTAACTTTCCTAGTAATTATTTGTTTAAGGAGTGGAATGAGAATAAACTCAGTTGACTCCCATGTATATGCAAGCTGGAACTATGAGACAGTTAATGTGTATTTGGTAACTTAGTAAATGTTACATCACTATAAAGGAATACCAGAGGCAGGGTAATTTATAAAGAAAAGAGGTTTATTTGGCTAACAGTTCTTCAGGCTTGACAAGAAACATATTAATTCTCCAGTAACTGACCCCAAAGAAAAGGAAATTTATAAATTGCTTGAAAAGTCATTCAAAATAATAATCTTTAGAAAACTCAATGAGATATGAGATAACACAGATATACAATTCAACAATATGAGAAAGCAACTAATGATCTGAAGGAGAAATTCAGCAAAGAGATAGATATCATAAGAAAGCTAAACATAGATCATAAAGCTAAACACTTTAATAAATGAAATAAAAATGTAATAAAGATCTTTAACAGCAGACTATATCAAGCAGATGATAGAATCTGTAAACTTGAAGATAAATCTTTTGCTATTACCCAGAGGAAAAAAAAGAAAAAAAGAATGAGGAAAAGCAAAGACAGCTCTGAGACCCATGGGACACTATTAAGTGAGCAAATATTTGCAATATAAATATTACAGAAGGAGAAGAGAGAACGAAAAGACAGAAAGCTTATTTCATGAAATAATAGCTGAAAAGTTCCCAAGTCTTGAGAGATATATTAATAGCCAGATCCATGAAGCTCAAAATTTCCCAAACTAATTCAACACAAAGAGTTCCTCTCTAAGTCACGTTATAAACTGTTAAGAATAAAAGACAGAGAGAATTTTAAAAGCAGCAACAGAAAAGTATGAAGTCCCATATAAGGGAATGAGACAATCAGCAGATTTCTCATCAGAAATCTTGTAAGCCCGGAAGGAATGGGATGACATATTCAAAGTACTGAAAGGAAAAAAAAAAAAGCCAGCCAAGAATACTATGTCAAGTAAGGCTGTCCTTCAGAAATGATGAAAAAAGTCTTTCCCAAAGAAGCAAAATCTGATGGAATTTATCTCCACTACATCAGCCTTTCAAGAAATGCTTAAGGGAGTTCTTAAAGCAAACATAGAAAAATGCTAATTACTAACATGAACATGTAAAATACACTGGTAAAGGTAAATTTATGGTCAAATTCAAAATATTCCAATCTTATAATGGTGATCTATAAACCAGTTATATATTTAACGTGAAGGTTAAAAGTTAAAACACCTGAAAATAATTATAGCCACATTAAGTTATTAAAAATACATAATATGAAAAATTGAATTGTGACATCAAAAATATAAATTATGGGAAAGAGAGTAAAAGTCTAGAGCTTTTGTATGTGATGCAAGTTAAGTTTTATCATCACAAAATAGTTTATTTTAACTATACAATATTTAAAGTAAGCCTCATGATAACCACAAAGCAAATTAAACTTATAGCAGAAACATAAGAAGAAGAAATCAAACTTTGCACTACAGAAAACCAACAAACCACAAATGTAATCATTAAGAGAGAGAGAGAGAAAAAAAGAATCTTCAAAATCGCCAGAAAGCAATGAATGAAATGATGATAGTGTTAACCTATCCATAATTACTTTGAATGTAAACAGACTATTCAATCCAAAGACACAAACTGGCTAAATTAATAATTTAAAATTGCATGTCCAATGATATGCTGCTACAAAAGACATATTTTAGCTTTATGGACACATAAAAGTTGAAAGTGAATGGATAGAATAAGACATTCCATAAAAATAATACATGAAAGACAGCAAAGGTGACTATACTTATGATAGATAAAGTAGACATCAAGTCAAAAACTATGCCAAGAAACAAAAGAAGGTTATTATCTTATAATAAAGAGCTCAATTTATCAAGAAGACATAACAATTATAAATATAGATGCATCCAACATCAGAGCAACTGATGTGGTTTAGATATTTGTTGTTGTCCAAATCTCATGTTGAAATGTAATTCTCAATGTTGGACGCAAGACCTGTGGGAGGTGTTTGGATCATGGGAGCAGTTCCCTCATGAATGTCTTGGTCCGTTCCCTCAGTGAAAAGTGAGCTCTCTGAGTTCATGTGAGATCTAGTTGTTTAAATGTGTGTGGCATCTCCCCTCAACTCTCTCTGTCTCCCTTTCTTGCTCTTGCTTTCACCAGTTGATGGGCCTGTTCCTGCTTCACCTTCTGTCCTAAGTAAATGCTCTCTGTGGTCTCCCCAGAAGCCAATGCTGCTGCTATATATCCTGTGCAGCTTGCAGAGCCATGAGCCATTTAACATTTTAATAAATTACCTAGTCTCTGACGTTTATTTATTTCAAGGCAAGAACAGCCTACTACAGAAAATTGGTATCTGAAGAGGGGCATTGCTATAAAGATACCTAAAAATGTGGAAGTAATTTTGGAACTGGGTAACAGGCAAAGGTTGAAGAGTCTGGAGACCTTAGAAGACAGGAAGATGAGGGAAAGTTGGCAACTGCTTAGAGACTCCTTAAATGGTTGTGGCCAAAAATGAACAGTGAAGTCCAGGCTGCTAAGGTCTCAGATGCAAATGAGCAACAGGTAGGAAACTCGAACAAAGGTCACCCTTGTTGTGCCTTAGCAAAAAACTCGGCTGTATTCTATTTATTCCCTAGGGATCTGTGAAAGCTCAAGCTAAAAATTGATGATTTAAGGTAACTGGTGGAAAGAATTTCTAAGCAGCAAAGCTTTTAAGGTGTGATTTCACTGTTTCTAGTAGCCTATGCTCAGATGTAGCAGCAAAGACATGACTTAAAGTTGGAACTTACATTTAAAAGGGAAGCAGAGCATACAAGTTTGGAAAATGTGAAGTCTGGTCAAGTGGCAGAGAAAGGAAAAGGTTTTCCAGGAGAGGAAGTCAAGTGGTTTGTGGAGCAACAATCTGCTAATGATATTTTCATAACTAAAAGGGATTCAAGTGCTAATATCCAAAATAATGAGGAAAAGTGTTTGAAAGCATCACAATTTATAAATTACCCAGGCTCAGGTAGTTCTCTGCAGCAGTGTGAAAATGGACTAGTACAATGTGGGACTATTGCAAAGGCATGAATGTGTTTGGCAATGTGAGGACATGAGATTTGAGGCAGGCAGGGGCAGAATGACATAGTTTGGATATTTTATCTACCCAAATCTCATGTTGAAATGTAATCCTCAATTTTGGAGACAGGACCTGGTAAGAGATGTTTGGATGGTAAGAGTGGATGCCTCATTAATGCCTGGGACCATCCCTGGGGTGAAAAGTGATCTCTTGATCTTACTTCATGAAAGATATGGTAATTTAAAAGTGTGTTGCACCTTAAGCCTCACTCTCCCTTTTTCGTGCTTCTGCTTTCACCATGTTATGTGCCTGCTTTTGCTCCACCTTCTGCCATGAGTAAAAGCTCCCTGAGGTCCTCCAGAAGCTGATGCTGGCACTACACTTCCTGTACAGCCTGCAGAACCATGAGCCAATTAAATCTTTTTACTTTGTAAATTACTCAGTCTCAGATATTTCTTTATAGCAACCAACACCTAAATAAGGAAAGTATATATTAATGGCCATAAAGGAAGAAACAGGTAGCAACACAATAATAGAAAGCTATTTATACATCACTGTCAACAATAGACAGAAAATCTAGACAGATAATTAACAGGGAGATATTGGAGTTGAACTGCACTTTGGACAAAACAGACTTAACATACACACATAGAACTTTCAATCCGACAGCAGCAGAATGCACATTTTTTTCTATCTACAGGAAGCATACTCCAGAATAGAACCATATGTTAAGCCACAAAACAAGTTTTAATAACTTTAAGAAGATTTAAATAATATCAGGTATTGTTTCTGAACATAGTGCTATAAAATTAGAAATCAAAAACAGGATAAATTTTGGAAAATTCACAAATATATGTAAATTAAACAACATGCTTCTGAATAACCATGGATCAAAAAGGAAATCAAAAGGAAAATCTAAATATACTTTGAAAGAAATGACAGCAGTTGAAACACAACATGCGAAAACCTATGACAGGAATAAAAAACAGTACTCAAAGGAAAGTTTATAATAATAAAAACTACATAATAAAGGAAGAAATGTTTTAAATAAATAGCATACATTTCACCTCAAGGAACTAGAAAAAGAACTCAAAAGCAGAAGAAAGGATAAAGATAGAAAATAAATATATTATATAGAAAATAAAAAGCCATAGACAAAAGTAGCAAATTGAAGAGTTTTTTGTTGTTGTTGTTGTTGCTGTTTTTCTTGGAAAAAACAAAACGCAACAAAATTGACAAACTCAGCCAAACTAAGAAAAAAGAGAAAAGACTCAAATACATAAAATTAGAAGTGAAAGTGAAGATATTACAGCAAATATCTTGGCAATTAAAAGGATCATAAAGATTATTATGAACAGTTGTATGCCAACAAATTTGATAACCTAGAGGGAATTGATTAGTTTCTAGAAAAATGAAACCTACCAAGTTTGAATCAGGGAAAAGTAGAAAGTTTGAGCAGACTATATAACAAACAAAGACATTGAAGTAGTAATCAAAATAAAGTCTTCAATTTGCTAATTTTGTCTATGGAATTTTATTTTCTGTATGATTTACTTCTTTTCTAATCTTTATCCTTTCTTCTGCATTTGAGTTGAATTTCTTTTTCTAGTTCATTTAGTAATTAAAAACGTCTCAATAAAGAAAATGTAAGGACCCGATGGATTTATGACTAAATTCTACCACACTTTCAAATAATTATTAATACCAATACTTCTTAAATCCTTTCAAAAAGTAGAGATGTAGGAAATACTTTTTAACACATTTTATGAGACCAGCATCACCTTGATACCTAAGCCAAACAAATACATCATAAGAAAACTACAAGACAGTATCTCTGATAAACATGGATGCAAAGTTGCTCAACAAAATATTGGCAAGTAGCATTCAACAACATATGAAAATATCATGATCAAGTGGGATTTATCCATGGCATATAAGGCTGGTTTAACAGATGGAACTAAATCTATGTGATTACATCATCTCAGCTGATGGAAAATAATAACCACATGATCATTTCAATTAATTCAGAAAAAGCATTCAACAAAGATCAACATCCTTTCTTGATAAATACTCTCAGCAGTATAGAATGCAAGTTGCTCAACATAATAATGGTTGTCGCTATTTATGAAAAACCCACAACTAACATCACAGTCAATGGAGAGAAGCTGAAGGCTGTTTCTCTAAGGTCTGGTATAAGACAAGGACACCCACTCTTGCCACTTCTATTCAACACAGTACTGGAAGTACTATTAAGAGCAATTAGACAAGAAAAAAGAAACAAAGAGTATTCAAGTCAGAAAGGAACAAATACAATTATCCTTATTTGTTGATGACTTGATCTTATAAGTAGAAAACTGCAAAGAATTCACCAAACAGAACTGTTAGAAATAAAGTCAGTAAAATTGCAGAATATAAAATCAACATACACAGTTTTTTGTGGCATTTCTATAGACAAATAACAACACAACCAGTAGCATTTTACATAGCAGCAGAAAAAACAATTCTAATACTTCTACGGGGTAACAAAAAACTCAGAATAGCCAAGTTAATTCTGAGAAAAATATACAAGTTGAAGACATCACATCGCACTTTCTGATTTAAAATTATATTATTATACTTTCTGTCTTAAAATTATATTACAAGGTAAAGTAATCACAATAGTATGGTATTGACATAAAAAAGCCACATAGACTCGCAAAATGGAATAGAGCGCAGAAATAAATCCTAACATATATGGTCAATTAATTTTTAACACTACATTAAGAGGACACAATGAGTAAAGGATAGTCTCGTCAATAAATATTTCTGGCAAAACTGTATTGCCACATGCTAAAAAAATAAACTAGATCTTTATGGCATACCATATACAAATATCAACTCAAAATGGACAAAATGTCTAAACAGAAGAACTGAACTCACAAATTTCCTAGAAAAAAAAACACATAGGGGAAAATCTTTTTGACATTGGCTTTGGCAACAATTTTGTAGATATCACCCCAAAATCTCAGGCTACAAAAGCAAAATTAAATAAATAAGATTGCATCAAACTAAAAAGCCTCTCACAGTAAAGGACACAAAAAAGCAAGCTTCATGTTGGGGAAAAAATACTTACAAATCATGTATCTCATAAGGGGTTCATATCAAAAATTTATACAGAAATCATAGAATTCAATGGAAAGAGAATATGTAACCTGATTTTAAAATGGCCATGGAAAAAAGTAGAAATGTCTCCAAGGATGACATAGAAATGGCCAACACACAGATGAAATGGTGCTGAACACCGCTAATCGCCAGAAAACTGCAAATTAGAATGACTTTGCTATATCACTTCACACCCCTTAAGACAGCTTTTGTAAAAATAACAAGTGATAACAAATGTTGGCAAGGGTATGGATAAAAGGGAACCCTATACATTCTTGATATAAATGGTAGATTGGTCCAACCATTATGGAAGACAATATGAACATTCCTAAAGAAACTAAAAATAGAACTACGATATTACTAAACAATTTCCCTTCTGGCTATAGAATCAAAGGAAATGAAAACCAACATCTTGTAAAGATATCTGCACTTACACATTAATGGTAGCATTATTCACAGTAGCCAAGATATGGAAAAAAACTAGGTATCTTTCAGTGGACAAATGGATAAAGAAACTGTTTATTCCATCGTGTATATATATATGTGTGTGTATATATATATGTATATATATGGTGGAATATTATATATGATGGAATATTATCCAGTCTTTAAAAAGCAGGAGATTCTGCCATTTGCCACAACATGGTTAGATCGGGAAGACATTACGCTAAATAAAATAAAGCATATAGAGAAAGAAAAACATTGCATAATTTCACTTTTATATGGAATCTAAAAATTTTTAAAGTCTATTATATAGTGATAGAGAAAACAGCAGTTAACAGGAGGCAAATAAAGAGATGAAAGTCAAAAGAGACAAAGTAGCAGATATGTAGGAAGAACAAGGCTAAAGATCTAATATATAGTTTGTTGCAATAGTAAATTGCAGTTTTACCATTACTTTTAATAAATGAGGCCTATAGTTAATAATAGTGTATTGTATTCAGAAGTTTTGCAGAATGAAGAGAAAAAAAAATTTTTACTGCATATTTTAGCATCTTACTATAAGAGAAAAACTTTCTATTCTTGACATGCATGTTTTTAAATATGTCAGTTTGGCCTCATGGATTCCTGTTTGCAAATGTAAAATAATAACCCATTATTTTATTTAATCGTTTGTAATTTATTAATAACATTATGTAATATAATAATCAAGTTATGCCAGATTTTGTGAGTAGTAACACTTTAGGCTGACTTCTTTGTTTTATTGGCATGTCTCATAATTCTTCCAGCACTTTTTAAATTTTTGGCACAAGAAGATGTTCCAGGCTCATGTTGTCCTTTCACTAACAAAGAACTTCTCCCCACAAAATGGCCATTTTTCATTTCTCCCAGGATAAATGGTACTTTGTGGTGAAGAATAATATTTAGGAACTAAGATCTGGGTTTAGGTGAGCTCATTGCTATTGGTATCTGACTGCTCCCAGATCTGGTCCTCTCAGTGGAAAGATAAGCCCCTCTTCCCCCCCCTACCCCCACACACACCAATATCAATTTCTCTGTCTCTATTTCTCTCTCCTCTAACCCCTCCTGATACATACTTATCTTTCTCTCTCTAACTATGTATCTAACTGTCTATGTTTAAAACCCTGAGTTTACACTGTTATGTCTAATTCCAATTCAGCACCAGCAGGCAAGGTTTACATTAGTCTTCTCCCTTTCCACATATGGAATCCTTTTCTATAACAGTGAGAAACATGGTTACCATTATCGTCAATACATATATTTATAATATCAATCCTGTGTGTATCAAATCTTCCTTGGCCACCTTTGTCTCTCCCCTGTCACATGGATGCCTTCTTGGTCTCCTGTAATTTTAGCTGAGCGAGCCTCCCGGTCTCCTCTAATTTTAATAATCATAGGCTTCCAGAGAAACAATGTCTTATCCTAAGAACCCTCAATTAAGGCCAATTGTCAGTACCTCTCACTTCCATCCCAAAAGTGGAAATAAATTTCAGAAAAAGCATACAGGAAGAGCATCCATTATTTCATTTAGAGACACTCATTAGAGCCCATGAAAAATTAAGAATAGAAACATATAATAAAAATTCAGTCCATATCAGGGGTAGAGTATTATTGTACAATTGCTATGTTAAAGCTTTAGTAACCTGGTATGACAGCATTATTATAGAGAGAGATATATATATATGTTTATAGGTGTGTGTGTGTATATATATGTATATATGCTTATATATAGGTATATATATGTTTACATACAAACATTTCTATATATAATTGTGTGCATACATATGAACATTCCTAAAGAAATTAAAAATAGAGCTCCCATATGATTTATATATATATATATATGTATATATATATATGGAAATAATTACACATGTGTAATTATTATGGAAGTAGCTCCTGACTGTAGGAAATTGACTCTATTCCAATGTGCTTTCCAGTTATTAATGTACACTCCATGCAGCTATTTTTCTTCTCACTTTGCCTCTCTCTTCCACTTTCTGATTCTAAGAATTTCCATCAGTAATCATATTCTAGAGTCGATATCCAAATTCTCTACAACTCCAGAGAATGTAGTCATACTGTTTTCACTCTAGAGGGATCCTAGTTGTCCCAAATTAAAATTTGCAAAGTATATGTTATTCAGATTTTTAAATATACATAAGTTAAAATTCACACTGTTGGGTGAACAGTTCTATGAGTTTTGATAAATGGATGTACTTATAAAAATATCACAGCAATCAAGATACAGTACAGTTCCATTATCCTCTCCAAAAGTTCTTTATATTATATGTTTATATTTAAACTCTCCCTTCACTCTTAACCCATGGTGACCAATAACCTGCCCTCGATTCTTACAATGTTGCCATTTCTAGAATTTCATAGAAGATGAACTGGGAATATGTAGCCTAATGAGTCTCACTTCTTTCTCTCAACCTAATGAATTTGCTATTCATTGATGTTGCTCTGTGTTTCCATAGTCAGTTTGTTTTATTGTCAAGTAGCACTTTCTTGTATGAACAGCCTCCATTTTGGTTTTCCATTCCTCACTTGAGAGATATTTATATTTCATCCAGTTTTAGGCTGTTACAAGTAAAGTTTATATGCACCTTCATAGGCAGGTTTTCCTGTTATTATAGATTTTATTTTTCTTGGGTAAATAGAAGTGGAATAACTGAGTCATATACTAAGTGGATGCTTAAATTTACAAAAAAAACTATTAAACAGTTTTCCATAGTTATCATACTATTTTGCATTACCATCAATGTATGACATTTCAAGTTATTCCATATCCTTGTCAGCCCTTGGAATTGTCAGTTCTAAATTCTATTTAGCAGCCATTCCATTAGGTAAATTATTCTGGATTTATTTTGCATTTCTCTAATGACTAACAATATTGTACATAAAGTAACATAATTTCATGTAGAGCAGACTCCATGATAATTATTCCTACCTGGTAATTTGATTGGGGCCTGAAAACTTCAGTCTTATCACAGTGATTACATGGAGTCTGCAATGAATTCCTGGTGATTTGATTTTACCTGTCTCCAAACCTCAAAAACTGCACCTTCCAGTTATCTCATTAAAGATTATTGACCCCTGAAGTAAAGAAGGAGCAAATAAGGGATAAATAAAATTGGAGGTAGAATAATGAGAGTTGTAACAGTTAAACTATCATGGCTTGTATGTATTCACTCAAGTAAAATGTCAGCTCATCTATTCAAAGGAAAGCATAAAGGGTTACTACAGACTAACTTTAAGAAACCCCCTATCAATTCTATGTCTTTTTTAATAGGAGAAAGCATAAAGTATTATTAGACAGAACTAATTCACAAGAATTATATTTTCTCAGTATAATGGCACAGCAGGTGAAACCAGGATAGCCTGCAAGTGAAACCATAATGGTAAAAGGAAGCCAGTTTCAGTTCAGTTTCCAAGTGAAATTTGCTAATTCAGCATGCAGGGCTTTGGCATTGGTACTAATGTAACACAGAACTTGCTTCCTATGGGTGAGGAGAACATTATTGATATTTTCCCTATTTTCCCTAGGTAATATGGCATAATTAATGAGACAGAAATTTTGTTTGTTATTTTTATTTTCTTAACCCTAACCCTAACCCTGAGACAGAGATTTTGATGGGCAAGGATAATCTTAGCAACCTTCATGACTTTCTAGGAAAACAGTGTATTTGTGGCAAAAGTTGTTACTTAAAGAGAGTTAAAGTCCAGAACTTTATTCTATGATTATATCTCTATATCTGGAAAAATTGTGAAAAGAGCACGCTGAACACTAAAGAATTTTCAGTAATGTGTACAGGCTTGTTGATAAAGCAAATGTAAAGGACTGGGAGGACTGACAGTTTTGAAACAGGAAATAGTTCTTATTTCAACTCAAAGTAAATAGTATATAGGCATTGGCTTTTAAAGTTAGTTTTAGTAATGGAGATTATCTTTTCATTGCAATGTCTGGTTTCCTCTTCAAACCATTTTACTATCCTCACCAGAGCTGCAAGTCACAGTAGTTTAGTTTCTTAGAACAATTTTTAAAGACTTGTTCATTTTTTCTTCTTGCTCTCTGCCATTTTTTTCCCCAAAATGTTAACTAATATAACTGGCCATCAGTTAATACATTTAACTTTTGTTTTGTTAAAAGATAAATATTGCTAATATTTCATAATTCTAGTTGACTATTCAGTAATATTGTCCTTTATTCTAAGGTGATGTGTCAAGTCCCCAAAAATAAACAAAAAATATAGTAATATTTCATGTCAAACAACTGTTGGTCAGAGAAAAATTGAATTATATGAGAGGAAGGTACAGTCTTGAAGAAAGCAGAAAAAGAAATCTAGCGGTATCAGTTTTTTTTCTATTTCAATAATCCTATAAGAATAGGGCCTTAGCCAGTGGTTACTTTCTGTCTACAAAAGGAATGCAGGCTGCGTAGAATGCAAGTGAGAACTATATATATATTAGCTAATATATCTCTTTTAAGTTTTTGCCATTGTTTTCTTTTCTTTTCTTCTTCTTCTTTTTTTTGATGCTAAGGTGTAAGTTTAAATGCACATAACTTTAGTAATGTGCAGCTGTTCTCAGGATGCGAACCTCAAAAGAAGGAGAAACACGCAAGATAGGAATGTGACGTTTCCTGATTTAGTAAGTACCTGTTGCTTATGAAGCATAAATTCTGGACTATGTTTATTTGCTTTTGATTTCAAGCTCTCTCACTATGATACTGACAATTTAGTTTAATACTCCATACATTTTTAAAAAATTACTTAATAAGGCATTGCCATTATATCATGTGTAGCATTACAGAGGGTTTAATGTTGGAAAAGATTGCATAAACCAGTTCAGCCACATCCCTTCACGTGTTAACTTTACATAAAATTCACATAATGTATAAATGATATATCTCCTTTCTTATCTCAACAATAACACGATTAGAATTGATTAAAGTGCTATGTGTGTCTTGTAAGTTGTGCTTTTTATCTATGCCAGCTTTATCATAAATAGAATTATTTCTTAACCAGAAGCCCAAATAGCAGTTTGTCAAAAATTTCTTCCAGAGAACAGAAAATATAAAACACAGTATCAAATGTAGTTTTAAAATATTTTAAAAGATATAGCCAAAGAAGCTAATGGCAAAGTGATGCTTTTCCTGTTAAATTTAATAGGGGATGCTGACCCTCAGTGGTAGTGGACTACCTCTTCTGATGTATTATGCAATTACATTGATGGATGGTTAATTGAGTCACTGTGGCAGACCATATGTTTACTCACGACCTGAATGTCATTGGTCAGGTTATGGCTTCACATCTCTGGCCTTTTAACTACCCTCTTTTGGAGAATACCTCCTTTAAATTTAAACTTCTGGTTTAAAATGCCCATAGTAAACTAAATTATTAATTCCATCATCAGGAATTTGCACACAATTGCCTTTGTCACCAAGAAGACTTAGATTGTGCTTGCTACATGATTTGAAACCATTAATAAATGTACCAGACTGTGGTGTAAATGACATAATTGTCTCAGTTTATACGTTCTCTGAAATTAATAGAAACCTCACTTGAACATTTATAAATATAAGAAGAGATATTTAATAGTTAGTTTTCTGGTTTATTGATGGAGAATACTAAAGAACATTTATCAAGGGCTGTCCTTACCAAAATTATATAGTGAATAAACATTATATTTGGGTGTTCTCAATTCCCACTGTCCTTCCTATGTCCAACATGGCTTCTCTGTTCCCCAGGGTAAAAGTGGTAAATACCTTCGTTGATGTTCTCTGATACTTGTTCCATTGAACAGGGACATTTTATTGGTTCCACTAAATACCAATAACTAAGCAGCCATCTATTTTTGAGGCCAGTATAGGTAATTGAAGTGAATGGTCTTTTGTGGCTTTTAAGAGAGGTGTATAGTAAAGAGGAATGACTAAAAGCATATACTTGTGTTGTAATCGTCACTCTTTCACCAATCAGTTTGAGCATGCTTTATAACATTCCAAATTAGTTTGCTTAACTACACAATCGAGATAATAATACCCATATCATAAAGGTGATGATTCAAAAAAACTCTCTATATTTTGTTCCAAGTACAGTTCAGAGCAGGCATTCAATCAATAATGTTATTTTTATTATTTCTTGAGCATTTCACATAAAGTGTTCAGCTACCAATGAATAACAATAAAATAATAATAATTACCATTCACTGAGCACTTGGTTTTTGAGGAATTAGCCTACATGCATTGTTCCAATTATCTTTAACTCAATGACATCACATACTATTATTATGCCCATTTTATAGGTAACAAAACTGAAGATCCTAGGAGTTTATTAGCTTGTTCTAGATCACAAGGGGAATAAGTGAAAGAATACAAAATTAAATATATGCTGTGTGACTGCAAAGCTGATGCATAAATATTCATAACAACTTTTGCTAACTTAATAATAAAAAATTAACTATTGTATCTTTTCTTTTGCATATCCAAATATTGAGAGCCTGATCAATGTCCACCAATAAAGAAAAATAATGATAGAAAAACTGACGAGAGTTAAAATTCTTGATCACAGTGCTTCTACAAGCTATTTAGTCACTTTTCAGTGCCATTTGATTCTCAGTTATGATTATGGTCTTCTATGAGTAACAATTTTGGAAAGGAAAAGAAGGCTCCAATTAGCTTCTGCCCTTTGCTTCATGCTGTATAAATACCAATACTTTCCCATATCAATTCACTCATTTTTTTATTTTAGGAAAAATATTACAAACATATTTTTAAAATAAATATTTTTAGACAGCACTTTATTATGTGTGATTTATCTGGAGTCTGTATTGAAACAACTCTATCTCATGAAATAACCAAATATATTTGCATCACATGGTAGCAGAATTCAAAGCCGGTCCCCTAAACATCTGCCCTCTTATCTGTGCACCCTACATAATCCTTGTGGCTGTGAAAATGATGGACATTTTATTTGGGGTGAGTCTGGCCTAATCAGCAGAGCCCTTGAAAAGAACTGGGCTTTTCTTGATGTCAAAGATTCAGGGCATGAGAGGATGTCCACAGTAGAGAGATTCTCTACTTCTGGCTTCGAAGGAGGAGGGGAACACTAGACAAAAAGTGCAGGCAGCCTTTAAGAATGGAGTGGCTCTCCACCTAATAACCAACAAGAAAACAAGTAATTCAGAACTACATTCACAGGGAATTTAATTCTACCAATAATCTCGATGCGCTTGAAGGTGATTCTTTCTCAGTGCCTCCAGGTGAGAACTCATTTTGGCTGACACCTTGATTTTAGCCTTAGAAGGAGTGAATTATGATCAGGACCAGAAATCTTAAGCTTGTGACATTGTGCATGGACTCTAAAAAAAAAAAAAGGTATTGTTTTAGGCTACTAAATTTGTGGCAATTTGTCATATAATAATGAGAAAAAAATAGAAAACTAATACATATCATGTATATCTTATTTAAACCAAGAGTTATTCTTAGGAGTTAATGAAAAATATAAAATATATATGCTTCTGATATTAAATACCACAGGTCTTATAGCACACAAGTATCATGAATCCTTATAGTGCAATCATGATTGGAAGTATGGTAAGTAGTTTAGTAAAACACTTGAACTGTGGTTATTTTAATTGGTAGTCAAACTAAACATTTCTGCTTGTTTATAAAAATGACATGAAATACCTTCTATACTTGTACATGCTGTTTTGCATATTTTTTTCTCTAACCCAACAATTTTTAAAGCTATTTCAATCCCCCAAATGTGTTAAGGCAAATGCTATCACTTTTTAATGTTATTGTGGTAGAACATGTTTCTATGTAATCCTACTTTATCTATGACATATCTTTGATGATTCATCCAGTTGACAAGTAACTGTCTGCTTTTAAGCTCTTTAGTTTGCATAAACATTGAGATGAAATGAGACTTGAAGAAGCTATACCATTAAAACAAAATAATATACAATCATTGTATTATTAGAAAAATAAAGGTTTGTAATGGACAAAAATAGCTTATGCAGTAGAATTTTTGATTCAATCATTTATTTTCTTAACAAAGTGTTCAGAATTAACTTAAATATCCTTTGTCCAATGACTTTAACCTATAACTAAAACAGAGGGCTCATCTTTGCTATATAATGTTTTACGGCAATATTAAGAGTTATTATGATTATATGTATATGTATGTGTATATACATATATATATAATAAAATTATCAACAATGGTTGAGTCCTATAGTTGTGAACTAAATTCAAAACAGCTGCCTTGAAGATGAGAATAGTGTCCTTATTTTGATTAGCTTACCTTTTTAAGTGTCCTGCTAGAAACCTCTATCACACAAAGAGAAGCAATAACTTTATTGTCATCGCTATAGCAACTTAAGAAAAATTAGTTTAAAACCCTTGGCTACCAGAAATTTTTTTCAGTATGGAAAGAAGAGTAGATGATATACAATGTTTTAATTCATTTTAGAAAAGTTGTTCTGTGATCTAAATTAATGTACTTTCTTTTACAATGGCAATATAGTCCAGTTACTTCAAGAATTTTTATTTAAACAATAAGAGATCAAACCCATGTTAGTATATGACTTTAACGTAATTTCAATTTTCTTAATGAATTAAGTGTTCAGCATCTCTTGCATTTTTGAAAGCAGCTTACAAAACTTTATAAGAAATAGTTTGATGTTGATCATTCAGAATTTTAGTATGACATTATACTACTTTTTCTGTGAATGATAATGTTTAAATAGAAAACATATAATCAAATATCAATATACATGAAAAATTGAAAATAACACTCATAAATTTAAAGCTAGTTTATTTTGTATTTTGTGCTCTCAAATTTCTATGCAAGAAAATGCTCTTGTTCTTCATATATCTTTTTATTTCTCTAAATTTTATCATGAAATTGCATGGTTCAAAGTTGTTGACAATCTGCATTTAAAATAAGATGATTATATAGTAGGGCTGCCTAGGCAATTTTTAACCTTTGTATCTTTGCTGGAGACAAAGTTCTGAGAATTTTGTTTATAATGGCCTTTTAGAAATGCTTTTCTCAAGTGATAGGACTTACTTTTTATATTCTTCTCTTACTTTAACTGAAAAAGACCATGATGAGAATTCAAGATTTCCTGAAATGCATTCTTATGCATGGACTATGTTCATCTATAAGATAGCATGGCTACCTTTAGGCTTCCCATAAAGCCTTCTACTGATGATGACGGAGATAAGCCCTCTGGAAAATTTAGGGAAATTGGATACTTTACTAGGCAAATCATGATATGAATCTAAGCTTTTATAATCTTTGTGTGAGTTCTACTCTTGGTAAGACTGGATAATCAAATCTTATAAATGTGTAAGATTATGTATGAAACTACAATAAAAAAAGATTAATACAAGACTTGTAGTAAATCATTAAATAATTTAAGTAATTCATAGATTTTTTTTAAAAAAAAGATCTTGGTGCTTTAAAGTCTGAAGTGATTTTCCATTATTTTCCTTTACTGTAGAATCAGTTGAATGAAACATTTAGAACATAAATATTTATATTATAAGTTCAATATTATGTTGAACTGCTGAGAAAGAATAATTAGATATTTGTTAACAATGCATTTTAAAAACATTTCCCCGAAGAGTCTGATTCAGCTAAAAGTATTTCTTATGAATACTTTTTCAGTGAAGTTATCATATCTATGCTATGTATAATTTCCATTAATATTCTTTGGATCAAATATTGAGCTGTAATGTAAATTGGTGACCTAATGATATCTAGAACTATTAAAATATTTTTGATTTTGAATATATTTTCATTTAAATAATCCTTACCCTTCTAATTAGTAAGAATATTGTGATAATGTTAGCCTTTTGATAATTATATTATTTATATTACCACATGAAAATGGTTTCTTATCATGGTAATAAAATGTATTGTATATGTAGAAAACATCTCAACTTTTAAATATGTGGACATGATAACATACATATTTATCTGAAAATTCAGACATTTCTTCACTACAAATATATTTTTTATTTCAAATTGTTTTAACTAGAATTATTTTGTTTAAAAGGTAGCAAAATTTTGGAGGTTGCCAGTAGATGGCATTCTGGTTTCTGAGGAAATGTTTATTTAGTGATAGGCTCTTTTCTTTGGGAAAAGAAAAAAACAAAGAAACTTGTGACAATAGGATTCTTATGGAAAATCTTTTATTAGAGCTTCCTGAAGAAACTGTAGTCATTACAAACAGAGGTAAGTCTCAAACCATGCATCCTTTATTAATTTAGATTACTGAACTCAGTCAATTTGTTAATGCTCAAAGCTGTGATTTGGAAGCTCTCATGCAATTTTATTGAATAAAAATATAATACAGTGGTGATTTGAAAACAAACTAGAGAAATAGTGTGTTGGCTTCATTCAAAGCAGTATAATCAATAATGAGCTTATTTTAAGAACCATTTTATTGCCCACTGGCACAAATTCATGCATATTAGCATCATTTAGTCATGGATGAACATGTGATCCAATTTTCCTTCAAATTAATTTATTCCAAATAATAAGCATAATCTAATGTACCTTCCTGCATATAACAGATAATTTTTAGGTATTTTTAAATGAATGAATTACAAATTTCTCTTGTGATATATTCTTTGATACATTGGTTATTTAAGAATGTGTTTTTAAATGTCCAAAATATTGTGAAATTTCCAATTTTACTTATGTTATTGATTTCTAGCTTCATTCTATTCTCATCAGAGAAGATACATTATGTGATATTTATCCTCAGGGTAACCTACAAAATAAATAGAGAATACACAAAATATATAAAGAATACAGAACATATGAAAGGTATTTATATTTTTAGACTTATTGAGATTTAATTTGTTGGCTAACATATGGGCTATTCTACAAAATATCACATGTGCATTTGATGGTATGTCATTAGGTGTAAATGTTCATTATTCTTTTATCTTCTCATTTTATTGAACTTCTTATTAATATGTAGTATCCTATTTTTCTCTTGTAAACATTTTTAAAGTCTATTTTGTCTATTAGTTGATATAATTTAAATATTTTCCTCTCCAATTTCATGTCAAAATTTGGCTCCTAATATTGGAAGTAGGGCCTTGTGAGAGGTGTTTGGGTCATTAGGGTGCATCTGTCATGATTGATTTGATGACCTCCTCATGGTAATAATTGAAGCATCACTGTATTTGTTCCTGAGAGATGTGGTTGTTCAAAGGAGCCTGGCATTTCCTGCTCTTTCACCATGTGACATGCCTCCTCTTTCTCCCTGTGCACCTGTGCCTTTCCCTGTGCCTTTCCCACCAGAGTGGAAGTAGTCTGAGGTCCTCACCAAAAGCAGATGCTGGTACTATTCTTCTTGTACAGTCTGCAAAATGATGATCCAGATAAATCTCTTTTCTTTTTAAAGTATCCAACCTCAGGTATTCCTTTATAGCAATGCAAATAAACTAATACATTAGTATAGCCCCTCCTGCTCTCTTTTGGTTACTATTTGTGTGGAATATTTTTTCTCATTCTGTCATTTTGAGTCTGTTTGTATTTTTACATTTAAAATCTTTTTTTTTTTTGGTAGACAGTATATAATTGGATCCATTCTGACAATCTCTCTTTTGATTGGAGTTTAATTCATTTATATTTAAAGTAATTACTGATAAGAAGGGAGTAACTTCTGTTAATTTGTGATTTATTTTCTACATGTATGTTAGTATTTTGTAGTGAGATGTTAGATTTATCTCTCATTTCTTTTTTGTATATTCTATATTACATAGGTTACTCTAAGGATTACATTTACTATCCTAAAGTTATTACACTGTAATTTAAATTTATACCAGCTTTCCTTCAGTAACAGAAAAACTCTGCTCCTTTATTTTAATGCCACAAAATTACACCTTTATACATAATATGTCCCCCAAACATAAACTAATAATTCTTTTTAATGCATTAGTCTCTAAAATCACATAGAAAACAAAAAGTTAAGTAACAAATCATAGTTATTATTATAATGCTAACTTTTATATTTGCCCATTACTTACCTTTATTAAGATATTTATTTCTTCATACAGTTCCTAGTTACTGTCTAGTGCTCTTTTATTTCACCTGGAAAGAATCCTTTAAAAATTTCCTGTGGGGTAGGTCAGATGGTAAGAAACACTTTAACTTTTGCTTATCTGGAAATATTTTAATTTCTCCTTTACTTTTGAAGGATGTTTTTCTCTTATATGGAATCATTGGTCAATAGTTTCTTACACTGGCACTGAATATATCAATTACTTCCTTCTGGTCTCTAAAGTTTCTAATGACAAATTTCCTGATCATCTTAATGTAGCTAACTTGTATGTGATGAGTTGCTTTTCTCTTGCTGCTTTCAGAATTATCTCTTTGTCTTTATCTGGTGACAATTTGAATACAACGTGTCTCAGTATGGTTTTCTTTGAGTTTATCTTGGTGTTTTTAACATTTCTTGGATGTGTATATTCATGTCTTTCATCAGATTTGGGAAATTTTCAGTCATAAAACTATCAAATATCTACGTATCTCTTTTTCTCCTTTCCTTCTAGAATCCTCACAGTGCATAAATTGATCTGCTTAATGATGTCTCACAGGTAATTTAGGCTTTGTTCATTTTTCTTCATTCTTTTTCCTTTCTGATCTCAGTCTCAATAATTTTCATTGTCTTATCTTTACGTTTGCCAGTTCTTTGTTCTGCTCAAATTTATCTTTGAATTTTTCTAGAGTTTTTTTTTTTTTTTAATTTTAGCTGTTGTACTTTTCAGCTCCGGATTTTTGTTTGTTTGTTTCTTTTAGGTTTTGTATCTCTTAACTGATATTTAACTAATACATTATTTTCTTGGGCTTTCCACATCTTTAATTTACTGAGCATCTGTAAGAGAGTTCTTTTAAA
Organism: Cheracebus regulus; assembly: GCA_963574635.1. NCBI lineage: Eukaryota > Metazoa > Chordata > Mammalia > Primates > Pitheciidae > Cheracebus > Cheracebus regulus. Next base: position 18,008 of record CAUYQU010027617.1, on the reverse strand, counting down.
GACTTTGTCTAGTAAATTGGGCATCAGTCTTAGAAACAGTTTCTATTGATTTTATTTTTCTTTGAATGAGCCATACTTTCATATTTTTTGTATGTGATTTTTTTGGTTGTTGTTGAAAACTGGACATTTGAATCTAATAATATGGTAACTCTGGAAATCTGATTTTCTTCCTTTCCTAGGTTTTTAGGTATGAGTAAGTGTGTGTGTGCATGTGTTTAATTATTACTTTTATTTTTAAAATTGCAGTTTATATCTGTGTCAGGTTTCAGCTTGAAGTATAAACTTAAGGTCTTTTCTGATCCAGTACCTTTCCCTGTGCACAGTTACTTTATAATTTTCTATATATATGCAGTGGTTTTTGAATGGTCTTTAGAAGCTGGCTCCCAAAAGATGAAAAGGGGAAAAATAAAGTTGAAATAAGAGCCCTTTAAGTTCCTCCAAATTCACTTCAGCCCAAAGAACAGGACTTATACAAAAGGGGATAGTTGCAGAAACAACAACTGACCACTTATTTGTTTGCAATTCTGTCACCAGAAGCAAGAGTCAGTGATCAGAACATAAATCCTCCATGGTAGAGGATGGGGTCTTTTTGCCCACCCTGGCTCCACAAACTGCAGGCTGTGCTAGGAACATGTGCACAGCTGCTTGCTATGAGACTAGACAAGGGATGAGTAGCTGCTACTGGGTATAAGAGCTGAAATTGTCTAAAAATAATCTTAATTTACTGTCCAACACTTCTGCTAGAAGTTTCAAGCCTTCAGTAAGCTTCAGAGTTCCCAAATAGTTATATCAGACAGATTCTGCAGGTGCAACTGTTGTCTAGGTTGGGGGACCAATTCCTGGTGCTTCCTATTTTGTAGTCTTCCCAAAGTCCCTATTTTTTTTTTCCTGTGGAAGAATAACTGAACAAAACAATATTGGTTCCTGGAATCCAACCCTAGAATTTCTATATATATTTTTTTCACTTAGGTCCCTTTAATCAGCATTATCTAAAATTACCCTCTATGTGATTAAAATGTTTAGTCAGTGTAGAGAACCACTGGTTGAAGTGTATAGTAGACTAAGTCTAGCTATTGGGAATGATCTTACAGAGTCTACCTTTCAACAGAAAATCAAGAAGACTTTTGAGTACTGTCATGCAACTGTAACGATATTTAGTACAAATACCTATTTGTGATTTAATAGGTTACTTATACAGTGTAAAATATTGTTAAATGCAATATGTATTTAAACTGTGACACAGTTTTGGATAACATATTTCTTGAAGCAGACATTTCCTTATAAAAAGAAAGAGATTCATATGAGTTTTAATCAACTAAGCATTTTATTTAATTATTTTAGTTCTTACTCAAACTTTATATTTTAGCTACAAAGATTCTTTCTTCACAATATCTTGAATGTTTCCCAAATGTAAATTAGAATCACTCATCATGTTATTTTCTGTTATCACATCTCTTCCAGCATATATGTGATAGATTGCTTACAAACATGGTCCAGTATTCTTCCCTTGACTATACTTACTTACTTTACAAAAGAAATGGTTTTGGAGTGGAGGATAATTTCTGACTACCATAACCTTGATTTTTTCTTGAATTTTTGAGTTTTTTTATTGAATATAATTTGTGACAAATGTGTGAGCCAGTTCCCAGCTTAAGACTTTACAACCTTGAGAGCTTCAAATTGCTTTTCAGGAATTTTCTCTCCCCTGTGAGAGAGGACTGCACACATGGGCAGTGAAGAATCAGCAGCATAATAGAAAGTAAAACCAGGGAAGACTTGGAAACTCCCTGAATTTTGAATATATTCCCTGATTTATATAAAAAATAGAGAATAAGGTCCAAAAATCTCTATAGAAAAACAGGCCAGAGATATAGATAATTTGCAAATATATATATATAATATATTATATATTATATATATTATATATTATATATATAATAAATTTATATATTATATATTATATATATATAATAAATATATATATAATATATACATATATCTTTAAGACTATGAAAATGTTCAACTTCACATAATTAAGAAAATGCATATTAAAGCTAAACTCAGATTTCATTTTTCACTCATATTGTTGAACATTTTAAAATACAACAACACTTTATCTTGTTGAAGCTGTGGGGGAAAAGGTACTCATTGCTACTGGAATGCAAACTGATAGAGACATTTTAGAGGAAAAATGGATATATTTAATAAAACTAAGCACCTATCTTTTGACAAAATAATTCGACTTCACATAGTTTATCTTGAAGATATACCTCTAAACATGTGAAATACATATGCCCAGATTATTCACTGCAGCACTCTTTGTAGTTTCAAAATAGTAAAAACAAACAAAATTCTCATTATTAAAATGTGGTGTACTCATGTAATAAACTTCTATTAACCTGAGAAAAAAAATGAGAAAGTATTTATAAACAGAGACAGAGTAATTTCCCAAATATACTGGTATTTGAAGACAGAAAAATGTAAATTAATCTCTATAATATGCTAGCATTCTGTAAAAAGTTTTGGGGAGGCTGAGCCCTACCAAATATTAAACATTATAAAGTCTCTATAATCAAAACACATGGTATTTGTGCATGACTAGACAAACTTATCAGTGGTAAGAAATAGAAAGTCTTGAAATAAATCAATTTCATCTGGAAATTTATAAATAATAATATTATCACCTCAAAGACAGATTTTCTAATAAGGGTATATATTCTACTGACTTATACAAACAACTAAAAAGAAAACACAAGGCAAGATATGTGGATATGTTACAGAGTGATTCCTTACAAGAAGTGGTAGGAATATGGTAGAAAAGATAGAGAAATAGGAATTAAGTAAAGTGATCACAGATATAACACCTCTTGGAACATACATTTTAATAAAATTTAGAATGATGTCAGCGTTTCATATGGCTAAAATATAAACAATATAAAAAACTGGAGGATAAAGAAGAAAAAACCCCATGTGAATTTCAAGTGAACAGCAAGCACAGTATAAACGCGAGATGGGAGTGATGCTCTGGAAGAACTAACTTAAGTAACTTAGGTGTAGTCCTCTGACTATATAACTGAAGACCAAACACAAAAAAAGCTTAAAATAATCAATGTACTATAGTTAGTAGTTATTTTTCACAGTAGTAGGGGTTAGCAATTCTTATTTTGCATGAATTCTAGGACTGAACAAACAGATAAATGGATAGTAAGAAGCAGCTTTTTCTCTATTGGAAGAAAAAGGGAATTAGTAATAACAAAATAGAGAAAGTGAAAATAAACCCTGTTTTGTTGGAGATATCAGCATGAACTCATACTTTTAACCAATATATACAAATATACAAATACACTTACTCGAAACATACTTTAAGTCTTTACCCAAGTGTGAGTATCACATATCACAAGTGATGATTTTATGGTTTACATGCACATTTATACTATTTGTGATAATGTTCTACTAGAACCTTATCATGCAGGAAAATGAACACATTTCATAAAAGATGGGCAATTACTTACTCTTGAGTAAGAAGACACTGGGTTCAAAATATCACATGAAGCCAGGATTTCTCAGATGTGTTCTCTAGTACTTTGCCATCCCAAGTGTGACACATAGATTGGCATCATTGTTTTCACCTAGAGCTGGTTAGTTAGGTACAAAAATTGGCTCTATCCCAGACCTCTTAAGTCACCCTGTCCATTCTAACAAGATCTCCAGGCAGTTCTTGTGCACATTAAGGATTATGAGACATTGCTCCAGTAGCAAAGATCAAAATCCACAGAAATGCTTCTTTGTAGTCTTAAAGAATAGTGACCACCTTTTTATTTTTTAAATTAAACTTAAGTAATGATGTGGAAGTCATTGTGTGCATGGGTGTGTAGGCAGGGAGGGATTTTATGCGTTTAGTCATATGTACTTAACCTAAAAGCGGTCTGAATCTATTACATTTTAATAAGTCAACAGCACCTTTATAGCAGCCATGTCATTTTCTAAAATGTTAATACTGCTAAGAAACAAAACAAAAACTTGCTTTGTTTCCTAAAAATTGTCAAATATAGAAGATTGCAATCCTTTGTTCTCCTGTCTACATGAACTAGCTAAATTATAATTTCAGTTTTGGAAACTATAGTAAAATGTTTTTAAAATGTATTATATTGAAAATAATCTATCATGAGTCTTCTTTAAAAAATAAATGTTTACATTTATATCATCATCTTTGTCTTTTGTTTTGTTTTTCTCTTTTGCTAAGAATAAATACGTATATTTGGGCAGACAGTACAAACCAACTTAAGGATTTTTGTTAGAAAATAGAGAGCTCCTGTGGTCTATTGACATTGGTGGTAAAGGTTAGGTCGCGTGTAGCTGTTGATTACTAAACTAGAACAACATTCTTCTCATTAGCTCTCTGAAGATATGGTTCCATATTGACCAGCTGATGATGAGCCTGAGCAGGCTTAAATTAGTTATTTCATTTATGACTAATACTGAAACCCCCTGCTACAGTTTTTCTTGTTACTATCTTGTTAGAGCAGTAACCAATTAGTTGAACCTGTAGAAATGGCTATAGCTCACTCCTTTAAATATGAATTGATGAAATAAAGCTCTTTGTTGATTTGAAGATTCAGTATTTCATTTGATTATTATAGAAATGAATACATTTCACTACAAGAAAGGCATTATTATAAAAAGTATTACTACTTTTTAATTCACAAACATATTTCTGATTATTTGGTTAGAATAATGGCTGGAATGTAACTTTTAAAGGAACCAAGACAGGATATTTGCTTTCTACTCTCCTTTTCTAATCCCATTAAAGTCAGTAACTGTCATTAGTTTGCTAACTCAAGATTATATAATATTTTTAATATTTTGATTTCTACTCTAAAATAGATGCCATGGACTTTTGAATCTAGCATTCATTTTGGTTTCTTTTGAACCTCCAGGTATATATTCTCCAATGCTTTCTAAATACAAAGGAAGCATGCATCATCAACTATGTCATGTGACATTCATAGATTTACATGGGCATATCAGATTATGAGAGAGATTATTAAAGACCTCCTCTAAATTGCTATTTGTGTTTAACCTCTGTAAAATTCCACTAGAGTCTTGGATGTGGAAAAAAATAATTTCAAATGAAATATTTTAAAAAGTATTCTCATGCTTAAGAAAACGGGCATTAGTACAGGTACACTTTGATACTTCTTCCTGACTCCCTGTCAATATTTTAAACTCTAAAGTTTTCAAATGGTAGCAACTATGTTGTGGCCCACATAGATTGAAATTTTTATTAGGTCTTGATTTTGCAGCACATCTCAGTATGCTTGTATTTTGGGTGTGTGTGTCGTGTGTCCAGTATTTGTTTCCTTGGTCCACTTGAGGTAAGACAAAGTACTAGAATCCACAGTAGATGATATGCATGCTCCCTGTAGGTGAAGCAGTACAGGCCCTGAGTTTTCTGTTTTATACCTCAGGATCTTTTTGTACTAACTAAACATTAAGCATTATAGACAATTTTGCTGTCACCTAGGACTTCTTCCTTATAAGAACAGAGAATCATGCCATAGAGACACAGATATAGATGTAGATATGAGATAAGAACAAATAAGCATTCCTAATTTCAAAGACAAAAAAAGGAGGGCATAGTTTCTTAGAATAGTGTGAGCAAATGACATAGAAAACAAACAAACAAAAAGTCTTCTGATTTAACCAGTTCTACATCTAAACCCCAGCCTCAGAATTTGTATGCTATGCTACTTTGGATAAGTTACCTTTCCTTTTGATCCTCAGATTCTTTGTTACTACAACGTAGATATTATCAGATGTAATATCAAATATTGTAACCATCAGTTTAGAACAATTTGAACAGATGGACACTGAGGACCTTAGCTCCTCAAGCCACTCATTGACCCTGGGATGAGACAAGTGTTGACCCTTTAGTTGCTGTATCTAAAGGAGATGTGTGTATCCTGGGATGGTATTGGGGTATCAGAAGCTATGGGGAAATAGGAGGAAAAAAGTTTTGAACAATAGGTATTTGCTAACCAGTAGGAGTTTTAAAAATATTTAAACTGGTACATAATTGTTTAATGCCACTTCAGTCGTGATGATTGCATGATAATACATATACAAAATAGTTAACTGAGGTAGATAAATACATTTGGTTATTATTATTAAGAATACTAGGTCCAATACAATGAACAGCAGAGGGAAATATGAAGGAACTTCATATTTATCAGATAATTCCAGAATAAATCTCTGAAACCTTATCACTTTAGCTTTATAGAGTTTCTTTAATTTACTCAGAAGTAAAAACAAATCAATGTTAATATTTAAAGACAGTCAAGAACAGTAAAGGGTTTGAGGTTTTTATCCTGCTTGAGAATTAATAAGGTAACCTGCTACAGTTTTTGAAAGAAGACAAGAGATCCTGGGTCAAAGAAGAAATATTATTTCTCATGATCCAGCAAGCAGCATGAGCATGAACATGTTTGTCAATACCTTTTGTCCTGAGGTCATATGAGGCAGTACTGATGGGCCCAGATTAAAGACTGTATGTTTTGCCATTTGCAGATATCCTATAATATGAAGACATTTTTGATAGGCTTGAGTTTTGCAATGTGTACTTAAGACATAGTCATGTGTTTTCATGGCTTTGTAGGTCATTACCTTTTTCTCACTGATAAACTTTCAAAACGTCTTTCAAAGTGGATGTGCCATTTTTTTTTTAATCCCCACTAGCATTGAATGAATTTTTGGTATTGTCAGTATTTGCAAATTTTAACCATTCTAATTCTAGTAGGAGTTTTTATGAAAATGTTTATTCTCTTAATGTTTCTGGAATCAGTAATGATAAATCCTCTTTCTTTTCTGATACAGATAATTTGTGTTCCCTCTTTTGCTGAGTCTGGCTAGAGTTTACCAATTTTACTGATCTTGTCAAAGAACCAGGTCTTGGCTTTTGGTTTTCACTGTTTTTTTGTGATTTATCTAACATTGATTTGTGTTGTAATTTTTATTATTTATTTTCTGACTGTTTAAGCTTATCTTGCTCTTCTTTCTTTAGGTTCTAAAGGTGAAAACTTAGGTTACTGATATTTAGATCTCTCTTCTCTTCTAATGTACAGGCTTAATAGTATAAATTCTGATCAAAGTACCACTATTGCTGCATATCACATGCTTTGACATGTCACATTTTCTTTTCCAGTTAGGTTGAAATATTTTAAAATTTGTCTTGAGACTTATTCTGTGATCCATATTATTTAGCAGTTGTAGGGAACCAGCCCCACATCACACCCGTGGGTACCCCAAGTTCATTGGCAACAAAGGAATGAGAAAAAGACAGACCAAGAGAGAAAGTAGGATCAGGGGGCCATCACCACTTATTACTGGACGAGACAGTGAAGGCCCCAAACTCTATCATGCATACTATTTATTGGTTGCAATCACTTTGATCTATAGGGTAGGGGTGGAGTGATGGTGGGGAGATAGTAATGTGATGGTGGAGTGAATCAATGAGCCAGAACTGGTGTGTCATTCTGAACACTGATAATAGTGGCTGTTTGGGAGTTTCACAAAACAAAAACATACAGTTATCTTTAGCTATTATCTGTGTGCAGCTGGTGGAACGTGGACCTCACAAGGAGCCTAGAAGTCTGGCTACGTCATAGTGCTACAAAGCTGTTTTAGTCCTTGAGCACAATGTTTATGGTGACAGAGCCTATGTCACCCTGCACCAGAACAAGAGACATGGAGAATTTTGCCTCCCCAAAGGCCTCCCACAGTTTGCCATGGTTTGCTGTTCCCAGTTTATATGTTACTCATTACCAATTTATGTAGGCATTCCATAAGTCCTTTCTCTTTTGCTACTTCCCCCAACAAGAAGTATTTTATTTAATCTCCAAATATTTGTGGGTTTTCTGGCCATGTTTCTTTGCTTGATTTCTAGTTTAATTGTAATCTGAGAACATGATTTGTATACTTTATCTTCTTTTAAATTTAAGTGTATTTTATGGGTCAGAATATGGTCATTTTGATGAATGTTTCATGTAAACTTGAGAATATTGTGCATTCTTCTATTGTTGAATGATGCTGTATTAATCAGGGCTCTTTAGAGGGACATAACTAATATTTATATTTAGATATATATAGTTTTATACATATATGATATATATATATATATATATAAAGGGGAGTTTATTAAGTATTAACACATGTGAGCACAGGGTTCACAGTAGGCTCTCTGGAGAACAAGGAGAGCCAGTCTGAGTTCCAAAACTGAAGAACTGGGAGTTGGATGTTTGAGAGCAGGAAGCATCCAGCACAGGAGAAAGATGTATGCTGGGAGGCTAGGCCAGTCTCCTCTTTTCTCATTTTTCTCCCTGCTTTCTATATTCTAGCCTTGCTGGCAGCTGATTAGATGGTGCCCATCCAGATTAAGGGTGGGTCTCCCTTTCCCAGCCCACTGACTCAAATGTTAATCTCCTTTGGCAACACCCTCACAGACACACTCAGGATCAATAGTTTGTATTCTTCAGTTCAATTAAGTTGACACTCAGTATTAACCATCACAAGGCTACCCCTTGTCAACTTGGACCCACACACATATCCTGAGATCATACATAATCTTCAAATAAAGACAATAATAAGGTCATAATTACACCTAACATAATAAAACTATCCTTCGTACAACCGAAAATGCACCAATCCCCAACCCAAATATTATTACATAAATATTATCCAGATAATATGTAAAAATATTATTACACTTAAATGTTGATATGAAGTCAGTAAATCTAATGTCACATGATAAAGGAAATAAAAAAGATAATTTCTTAGTACAATTGTATACATGCACAAACGTGTTTAACAAAAAAGGAGCAAATACTCATGGCAGTTACAGTCATGTGGTCATAACTGGTATTGATGACTACCTTCTTCTACTACCCATTCTGTAATATTTGCCTTCAAAAGGCACTTCAGCAGGTCATGTTCTTTTCCTGGTGGAGTGACCCAGATCTTCATTCCTGAAGAGTGTGGGCCATTTGTATTCCTGCTTGGATTGGGCTGCTGTAGTTTCCCATTGACCTTAATCACAATCACAAGTATGGTAATACTAAGGGATGCCCCTAATGGATCTCCTATGTTCCATGCATACTCTTCCTTACCTACTCCTTGTGGAGTAGTAGACTGATTTCATCTTGATAGTCCAGGTCAGTCTCCCCAGCCAACACTGTAACTCCCTTCTTAGCCTGTTGACTTAAAGGTAGGAGGAGCCCAAAGTGTCCAGGTGGCAATCTTAACTTCCAGTTTAATGGAATCATTGTTGTGTCTCCAGGTGGCAGTGTTCTTCCCTCTGGAACTAAGATCTCTAGGCTGGCAGAACATAATGCCATGGGCACGATGAGCAAAATTTTTGCTAGTGGATCACTAGGGGTGGAGATGAGTGATGCTGCTTCCACTGATGCATTATATAAATGCCTCTTCTACTATTTATTTGATGTGAGTTTTTGACCTATATCATCTTAATTCTGCCTGGAGAACTTCCTTTAACATTTTTGCAAGGATAGTCTGGTGTGGATAAATTTCCTTAGTTTCTGATTGCCAGAAAATATATTTTTTTCTCTTTTGTAGAATGATTTTGCTAAATATAGAATTCTAGGTTGTTGTAGTTTTTTTAAAACAATATAAGTATTTGGCTCCACTCTCATACTTGCATGATTTCTGGCTAGGGGTTCACTGTAATTCTTACCTTTTTTCCTCTATAGTTTTGATGTCTTCCCCTCCTCCTGTCCTGGCTTCTTTCAAGATTTTCTCTTTGTCTTTGATTTTCTTCCATTTAAAAAAGATATATCTAGATGTAATATTTTTATACTTATCCTGCTAGGTGTTCTCTGAGCTTCTTGGTTTTGTTCTTGGATATCTGCTATTAATTTTTTTAAGTTCTCTAGCATTATTACTTCAAATATTTCTTCTATTCTAATCTTTGTTCTTTGGATTACATGTACGTTGCACTTTTAAAAAATTGTTCTATATTTCTTGGATATTCTGCTCTGTTTTATCCTTTTTTTTGTTATTACATTTTATTTTGTGAAATTACTTACCTATATTTAAGCTCCCTTCATTTGTGGCCAGTCTACAGATAAGCCGATCAAAAGCATCTTTCATTTTTGTTATAATGTTTACATTTTAAATGTTTCTTACTGATAATGTCTTTAATTTTCCATCTCTGTTTTCATTACCAAGCTATTCTTATGTGTTGTCTATATTTTCTTTTAGAGACTTTAGCATATTAATGATAGTTATTCCAGTTATTTAAAACTCTGACAATTCTATCATTTGGGTCATAGCATAGTCTTGTTATGATGTTTTGCCTCCTTAGACTTTTTTTTTTTTTTTGCTTCTCTTTCCACCTGCTGTGAAATTTTTGTTCTAACTTGTACATTGATACTGGATATTAGGAGCTAAGTAGGCACTTAACAGAGGAATTTATCTTACTGTGATTAGGAGTTTAACTGTGTTTATTTTTTATTATAGCTGTAGATGCCAAAGATTTTAATTCTGCTGTATCTTTTTTTCTTTTGTCTCTCCTCTTACCTTCTCTAAATACTCCTCCTCAGAGTTTGAATTTTGCAGTTTTAGCTGCAATTCACTGTTAATACCAGATCCCTTTTTGGGGGTAGTCATACATGGAGAAGCGGAAGTGTTCTATAATCTTCTAAATTGCAGTTATTTAGTCATCTCATATCTCTGAGCCGTGACCTATACAAGTGTTTCTCCATTGTCACAGTCTTTTTATTCCTTTTATATTAGGCAGGAAGCAAGGAACAGGTGGAGTTGAAGGAATATCGTTCCTCCAGATAATACAAGTTTCTGGAAAAGGCTTTTTTTCCCCCTAGATGTAGGCCTTCATTATGGAGTATATTGTGGACATATTTTGTAATGATTACTCTTCACTTCTTTCTGCCACAGCCATAAGTGGATCTCTCTTAGATGTTATAATGATCCTCTTTTTCCCATATAGTATGATTCCTGAATGATAAAACCCTTTAAAAAATGTGCCCCCTAGTTGTTCCAGGTCTGAGTTCAAGTCCTGGATATCCTCTTGCCAATTTTACCTGCGAAGTACTGCTTAACCCTGTCCTCTCTCCCTAACCCCAGGTCAGTTTGGTTCATATTGATCATTGGATTTGTGTAAAAAATAAATGATTTCTCAGCTGCTTTTCTGGCCTTGAGTCCTGCCCCACCAACCCCTCTTCCACAAATCTTTCTATCTTTTTTTTTTTTTAAGAATCTTACTCTGTCACCCAGGATGGAGTGCCGTGGCGCAGTTTCAGCTCACTGCAACCTCCGCCTCCCAGGTTCAAGTGATTCTCCAGCTCCACAACCTCTGTCTCCCAGGTTCAAACAAATTTTTCTGCCTCAGCCTCCTGCGTAGCTGGGATTACAGGCACTCGCCAGCACGCCCAGCTAATTTTTGTATTTTTAGTAGAGATGGGGTTTCGCCATGTTGGCCAGACTGATCTTGAACTCCTGACCTCAAGTGATCTGCCTACCTCAGTCTCCCAAAGTGCTGAGATTACAGGCATGAGCCACTGTGCCTGGCCTACAAATCTTTCTAAACTAAAGCTGACTGCATCTCACTTTTGCTTAGAAGCGTCAGACCCATCTTGTCTATAGGATGAAGTCTTTGACATTATGTAAAAATAGCAAGAACTTTCATAATGCTTACTCTGTGCACTTCTCAATGTTTCACACATGTTAATTCAATCCCTGCAACAACTTTATATAAGGATTACTATTATAATCTCCATTTTACAGGTGAGGACTAAGGCATAGACAGGTTAAGTAACTTGCTTGGAGTTAAACTGCTAGTGAGTGACGAAACAGGACATTAAAATTTTATATACCCCTGCTTATTCTGACGGTCTTGTCTCTGGCCACTTGTGCCTTATTCTCTATCCTCCAGCAATGGCCAGCTGCATTTCACTCTCACCCCACCTGGATTCATTGGGCGCCCTTGCCATAGTTTTGCTCCTGCTGAGAGCTCTGCCGGGAATGCCTTCCCCAGATGACTCCTTTGCAAATTCTTACTCCTCCTTTCAGAACCTGGCCCCAGCATCACCCTCTTCTGTCAGTCTTCTCAACTGGCTCCCTGTGTGGCCCTTACATTTGGGGTGCACCTCCAGAATTGCTGGAAATAGCAACCAATCCAGGAAGTCAACTAATGTAGGAAGCCAAAAAATAACCCCTGTGGTAATCTGCCCCAAAGAGCCATAACCTGATAAATAACTGACAGCTTTTTTTTCACTGGCTTCCAGTTTAGGACCAACCAAATAAAGCAAATATGCACCCCTAAGCCACTACATAGGATGCCACTTAGCTGCCCACAGCTTCCCCACACCAACAGCCTGAAGTCTTTTTATTCCCGCCCCACCACTGCAAAGCATTACCATTCCTCTACCTGTCTTTGTGTCTCTACCAGATGCCAATGGTGATGGCTGACTCCCTTGCTAGAGCAGGTTCTGAATAAAAAGGCTTTGCTTGTTCTCATTTGGGTGGTCTTTATTCATTTCCACAGACTGGAAAAGGTTCCCTGAAGCTCTGGCTATTCCATTTACTTTCTTTAATTCTTGGATCCAGTTCCTTTTCTTAAAACACTGGAGAATGTTTTTCACCATCCACAAACATTTAGCAGGATTGGACGTGTTTGCGATGCAAAGAACACTTTTTACAAGATCAGAGATAGCACCTGGATTCCCAGCACTGCCGTTGGTGCTGTCACAGCCAGCAAGTCCTTTAGCCTTCTTTCTCCATCCTCTTACCTGAAAATGGGACTAAAAATTTATTTTCTGGCGCAGTGGTTCATGTCTGTAATCCCAACACTTTGGAAGGCTGAGGCAGGTGGACCAACTGAGGTCAGGAGTTCCAGACCAGCCTGGCCAACATGGTGAAACCCCACCTCTACTAAAAATACAAAATTTAGCTGGGTGTGGTGGTGCATGCCTGTAGTCCCAGCTACTTGGGAGGCTGAGGCAGGAGAATCACTTGAACCCAGGAGGTGGAGGTTGCAGTGAGTCAAGATCACACCATCGCACTCCAGCCTGGCGACAGAGTGAGTGAGACTCCATCTCAAAAAAAAAAAAAAATTATTTTCTGCTTACATGCTGGAATCAGACCCCATGGTCCTCCAGGTTCACATCTAGTGCACCTCTCAGCACTTTCTCACCAATCCCAGCCAAATGAAAACATTCAGACCGAGAAACAGAGTTGTTTTTTTTTTTTTTTGAAAAGACTATTGCAGTAGAAGGAGGGATTACTGTAAGAGGACAACACACTGACCACAAGGTCTGCAAGAGTCTCAAGAGAGACCTCGGATGTGTGATCATGAAGGGCAGCTGCTCCATAGTCTGGTGCTGGCTCAGGCTGAAGATGGGTCAAAGTTCAGGAGCTTGTGGGGAGGGGAGAAGCCTAGGCGAAGTTTGGTCCAGTCTTATTAGTGGGCATTTTGTCCACATTGGCGAGTGGGGACAAACAATTTGGGTAATCATTTATGAAACAAAACTTGGAGGGTTTGTGTCTGGCCTTGTCCTAAGTAAACAAGGGGACATTCACGAATCTTACCTAAGTCGCGTGGGGAAGAGTGTTCTTTGCAGCAAGCTGGCTGGAAAGACAAAGGGAAGGAGGATTTCCCGAGTGCTGTTTTCTAGGAGCACAGGGCTCAGGCAGAATTCAACACTGTCATCCATTTATGGATGAATGCATAAACAATGTGGTAGATGCATTCAATGAAATATTATTCAGCCTTAAAAAGGAAAGGAATTCAGACACATGCTGCATCTTGGATAAATCCTGAGGACATTATACTAAGTGAAATATACCAGTCACAACATGACAAATATTGTGTGATTCCCCTTATATGAGGTAGCTGAAGTAGCCACATTCATAGAAACAGAATGTAGAATATTGGATGCCTGGACCTGGCGGGGTGGGAGTGGGGAGTTGTTTAATTAATACAGAGTTTCAGTTTTGCAAAATGAAAAGCTTATTGGAGACTTTGCGCAACAACGTGCACAAAAATGTGAATGTATTTAACACTACTAACCTGTACACTTAAAAATGGTTTAGATAGGCTGAGAGCATGGTGGCTCATGCCTGTAATCCCAGAACTTTGAGAAGCCGAGGTGGGCAGATCACTTGATGTCAGGAGTTTGAGATTAACCTGGCCAACATGGTGAAAACCCATCTCTACTGAAAATACAAAAAAAAAAAAAAAATTGGCCGGTGTGGTGGTGCACTCCTGTATTCCCAGCTACTCAGGAGGCTGATGGAGAAGAATTGCTTGAACCCAGGAGGCAGAGGTTACAGTGAGCCAAGATCATGCCACTACACTCCAGCCTGGAAACAGAGCAAGTCTTCGTCAAAAAAAAAAAAAAAAAAAAAAGGTTTTGATAGTAAATTTAATGTGATGTGTCTTTTACTACAATTAAATTTTTTTTTTGCTAAAGCCCTCAACATTATCATTATCTCCTTTGATTCACGATTAATAAATATTATTTAGCAATGAACAACTCAGATTGTTGATGGTGAATCTCCTGAGTGAGGAGAAACAGGGTCTAAGAAATAATCCCCTGAAGACTCTTGTCTGTGTTATTCCTGCAAAAGCAGCTGAAGCATCTGTTGAGAAGTAGTAGAAGGGTGAATTGTTTTAGTCTTGCTGATCATCCTATAAGGGGGGTATGCGTGAAATGAAAAAGAGAAATATTAATATAAAAGGTTATAATAAAGTAAAGAGCCAGGAGTCAGATCCTGAGGCCATCCAGTCCAGCAGATTCCAAGAGGTCGGTGGACAAAAAGCTTTGGGTCATACGGCACTGCCCGTTGAGTTTGTCGAAGCTAATATGTCAATGTTCTTGGCAATGCTGTCCATGGTCTTGGTTCCCTCTCACATAAAGGCATTTGTAACCTGAACGTTTTATTATACTTCCTTTGAGGCTCCAAGAGTGCCTTTTCCAGGGAGAAACTGGCCCCTCCATAGTCTGCCTCAGTGATGAGTATTTCAAGATACATATCAAGTCATCCGAGCTTTACGGTACAGTGCTTCCTCAGGTGTTGAAGGAAGTGGGCAGCTGCAAGGCAACTTAGAGTTTCAGTAAGTATCTGGCTTTACAAATTTTAATCTGATTGTCAGAATTCACTTCTTGGTGATGCCAAGACAGAGGGAAAGATAAAAATTGGAAATGTTAATTTGAAGGCTGTAGACAGATATTAGAGAAAAAGAAGAGTTAAAATTTGGTAAGGTTTGACAATGTGTACAGGATGACAAGATCTAGTACAATTTACAGGCAGTAACAAAGCTTGTTTTTCATATCTGTCAGTTACCTGCAATTTACAAGAGGTTCAAAGTAGTTTGAAGACAATGAACAGGACCAGAATCTGGTAACCCACCAGGATGTGCTATAGTTTTCCACTGAAACACAAAAATTCTCTCCACGGATACTTTCCCCTTTGACCAAAATAATCTCAAAGGACCAGACACAGTGGCTCACACCTGTAATCCCAGCCCTTTGGGTGGCCAAGGTAGAAGGATTGCTTGGGGCCAGGAATTCAAAACCAGCCTGGGCAACAGAGCAAGACTCTGTTTCTACAAAAAAAAAAAAAAAAAAAAAAAATTAGCTGCCCGTAGTGTCATGCTCCTGTAGTCCTACTTGGGAGGCTGAGTCAGGAGGATTGCTTGAGCCCAGGAGTTCAAGGCTGCAATGAGCTATGATTATATCACTGCACTCCAGCCTTGACCACAGAGCCAGACCCTAGCTCTTAAAAAAATTAAATAGATAAATAAATAAATAAAATAATCTCAAAGAAGGTTTGTTCTTGGTCAGGAAATAAAGTTGACATCATTAAATTTGACCTAATTATTTTAACATATGCAGCAAGAATGGTGATTTAACATATGGGCCCTTTAAAGTTTGCTTTATGGAAAATTTCATAAGGATGTTCCAAACGGACCTTTAAAAACCTCTTGAGGCTTGATTCTTCTGAGAGAGTATTTAAAAAATAAACAAACAAATTCAAACCTCTTGAGGTTAAGCCAAGCCAAGAATTCACCATCAGATTTTACCTACATTAATCATAGATTTGAGCAAATTCCTCTCTTCTAGAAGTCACTCAAATAGTCTCAGTTTCCTTGGCCCACTAGAAAGAGAATCTTATTGCTCTGTAAGGCTGAGAACCCCATAAGCCAACCCTGTAAAGTCAGCCTCAGTTCCTTTAAGGCTTATTGGCCATATTTTGATTCATTCTCAAATACAACATTCTAAACAAAGCCTTATTCAGAATAAGCTTTGTTGTATAACCAATGTTTTCAATTACATCCTCTTAATCAGGAGAACAGATTCTTATTTAACCTATGCAAATAACTATATTGCCATGGAAATAAGAATATTCAATAGAAGTTTCTGAATTCTGGAGGAAACAGGAGGAAAAAGTTAAATGTTTTGTTTAATTAGTCTACATTTCTTTTAGCTGATAGCGTAAAAGAGAAAGTAGCCCTCATATCCAGAAAAGAGAAAGTTAAAGTATTAGCAGCATTCGAAACAAAACCCAAATGATTCCTCCTCATTTTGCTCAGGCTTATTCTTGCTGTGTTCCACCTTAGGTTAGTAACCTCATGAACCTGTTAGCTTCTTAATGAGAATGCTGGAAATCCTAGATGGTCCAATGGCATGGGCCCCAAGCTATTTAAGCAATACCCTCATAAGCCTGTGCCCATGAGTACTCAGCATGGTCTTTTTCTGTGGGGTTCTGAGACTGTCGTTTCTAAGGTCAAAGCACTCTGGTCTATAGCTGATTTGCAAGTGCTTTCAGGGAAGAATCAAAGTAAAACAAAACCAAAAAAAACTATCTCTAGATGCCAAGAGAT
Source organism: Cheracebus regulus (assembly GCA_963574635.1). Classification (NCBI taxonomy): domain Eukaryota; kingdom Metazoa; phylum Chordata; class Mammalia; order Primates; family Pitheciidae; genus Cheracebus; species Cheracebus regulus. The sequence continues at coordinate 1,093 of CAUYQU010027617.1, read as the reverse complement.
CAAAAATGACTGTAGTTAATTTATTAATGATAATTTTTCAAAAGTGAAAGATCTGATGAGTTCATTACAAAACTAATGCAATTGACAAGGAAATGTGGTTGTTTCTGTGGCATTTAAAACAAAGCAGTGAATTTAAAATCAAAGGGACAGTAGAAAAGTTTAAAAAAAGAAACATAGGCAGTAACAGAATTATAAAGAACCTTAGTTCTTTCAAGAGTGAGAAGATTTTGTTCCTTTAAGTAATCAAAAACATGAAAAACTCAATGTAAAGCATAGAAAATAATTTTGATAAAACAGAATCCTTGCCTTTCAGGTAGATTTCTCAGAAGGTAAAGTCTTAACAACCTCTTAAGAAGTACATAAATATAGGAATATTGCAGGCTTTAAAGAGGAAAAAAAAAAAGAAGTATATAAATAATAAAATTTTGTCATTTAACAGAGAGAAAAGCAGTTTTAATCTTTTGTTAGCATGATATTTGAAATCAAGGGTCTTTTTAAGAAAAATCTTATAAATAAAGCCACTAAACCTTAGCCAGTTTCAACCATGGCAAATAAAATTCCCTTCCTGTGCACCTTCTACAGGTTTTTACACATTTCAGTTTTGTGCTGCCTATTCTTCTTCCTCGTTCTAGAACAGTCTGTCATTTCACTTTAGGACAAAACTATGCTCCTTTCCCTTAACAAAAATGCATCCTGAGTACATTGCATAAAAGTTTTTCTTCTCTGCAATTACTTTTCCTAGAGAATCTCATTCACTCTGGGCTCCCGAGAGGCCGGCACGTCTGCCGGGGAAACTTGGCCAGCAAGAGGGTCCTAACCTGAATAGGGGAGTGCGCGGAAGAAAATGTAGATAGAAAGCGGGGTCTGGAGGGCTGAATAAGCAAGACTTGAACAGCAATGCTTAAATAGCAACTTTATTTTGCACATGATTAGTATATATATTTTTTGCCTATAGTAATTACAGAAGCAAATACCATTGTCTTATACATGAAAAGGAACAGGAAGTTCTCGGGATACAAGCTCAGGTAGCAGATAAGAAAAATGGCAAAACTAGAAACACAATCAGGTACCCTAAAGACATGCAGATGGTTGT